>VXBT01003035.1:358564-380699 GCA_013400235.1 Oriolus oriolus
GGGACGGCGGCGGTGGTGGAGGGGGCGGAGTCGGGGCGTGCGGCGCGCAGGCGCGGCGGCCGCGGCGTCGCAGGCGCCATTTTGTGCGCGGCTCTTTCCCATTTTAGGCCGCGGGAAGAGGGAGGTGTGGGAGCGTCCGTGGGACCGGCGGAGGGAGCGGCCGGGAGGCTCATCCCGCGGTCCGCTGAGGCGGCACCACGTCTCTTCCCGGCGGTATGACCCCGTCGCTGGGTGTTGGCGGCGACCCCGCTCGCGGCGGCGATGGCGCAGGAACGGGCCCGGCCGGACCCGGAAGTGGAGCTACCGCCATGGAGGTGCCGGGACCGCCCGCCGTGAGGGCGCGGAGCCGCCGGGGCGGCCCGAGCGCCCCGCAGAGACACACCCGGGGTGCAGGTAGGGGCTGCCGGCCCGCGCCGCCTTCCCGCGGGGGAGGGCGCAGCTCCGCCGCCCTTCATCGTCCCCGTGACGCGTGTGGGGAGGGAACGCGACCGGCTCTTGCTGCCTGGGCGCTTCCGCACGGTTCCCTCTGCAGGAAGACGCAGCGAGGGCAGGGTTGACCAGTGTGGAGAAGGCTGAGGGCTTTTTTTGGGAGGTGTGTGGGTGTGTTGTAGTGATGTCTGGGCCTGGAGGTGCAGCCTTACGAAGCAGAGGTCCTCTGAGAAAGTTTGGTCGTAGAGACGAGCTTTGACCTGAATAAGTGGGAGTTACTGGCTGAAGCCTATGGTAAAACCATATATTTTAACATTAGTTTCACATTTTGGCTTATTGTACCAAATTTGCTCTGTAGTTCACGGTAATACACATGCATAATTTTTATTCCGAACTAACAGCTCCATAATTTTTATTCCAGAGTGATGAGCATCTGTTTGACAGTGCTCACTCTGAGTTACAAGATTTCCCTCGGGGTTACCTAAAGCACTAGCGCGGGAGCCACTGTGTTAATTTGACAGAAATAGATGGTTACATTAGGTGTCGTTCCCATGTAAGTTTTGCTCTGGAGGTGGCTTTTGTAATTTTTTTTATTAAATTTGATGCTTTGGAAAGCAGCAAGTAAAGGGACTCTCTGGGGAGTTTAGTGAGCAGAGGCGTGGGGTACAGATGAGCTCTGAAGGTTTAATAAGGCACAGAGTACACGAGGCTTGTTTGGAATTGGCTGCAGGTGAGGTCTGACATGGAGCAAAGGTCTGGAATTCTGGTGTTGGGATCTGGGTTGTGCATATAAAGATGGTTGAGGATCTCTACAGAATGTCTAAAGATTGAGGCATTTAGTGCTGAGGAGCTTTGGTTCTGTGCTGTCATTCTGCTTTACGCAGTGGATAAACTGTAGAGTATCTGAGGGGAGCCTACAGGAGACCTGGAGAGGGGCTTTGGACAAGGGCATGAAGTGACAGGACAAGGGGGGATGGCTTCACACTGACAGAGAGCAGGTTGAGAGCTTGGATATGAGGAAGAAATTCCTGCCTGTGAGGTTGTGAGGCCCTGGCACAGGCTGCCCACAGAAGCTGTGGCTGCCCCATCCCTGGCAGTGTTCCAGGCCAGCTTGGATGGGGCTTGGAGCAACCTGGGATAGTGGAAGGTGTCCCTGCCCTTGGCAGGGGGTTTGGAATTGGATAATGTTGTTAAGGTCAATTCCAAACCATTCTATGACTTAGAATATATTATTTCTAACCCAAACGTTAACAAAACTTCCAAAATTCTATTTGAAATGTGAACTTCTGATCTTTCTCTGGAATATGTTGGCGAAATCCTGGCTTGGATTGTGAGTGTTCCTGAGGCACGGTTTGTATCTCTGTACTGAGTGTAGAACTGTTCAATAAACAACAGTTTGTGACCAAGCTAATCAGTCTTGTTTCTGATTTCTAGCATAAAAATCCTGCCCCCATGGATGTATCTGTTACAGCCAGCACAATTAGGAGGTTCATGGCACATCACCCACCGAGCTGCTGTGAGCAAAAGGACTTTATTTCTGTATAGCCAGAGAGCAGGAGAGGTGACTTGTTCTTTTATGGTATTTTAAGCACCTAAGAATGCCCAGTGGGCAGCTCAGCGCAGCACAAGTGTTCTCACACAGCTTAGGGATGATGTCTGGTGTCATGGACTGGGAATGCTGTGCTTTTGGCAAGGCAGAAAAAAGGGTCTAGTTTTGGTTTAATGTCTTTTCATTGGAATATGAACTTCAGGACTCAAGAGTTGCTCCATGATACTGAAATTTTTCATCCTAAATGTCAGTGTTAAGCAGCCCTGAAACTTGAAGCCATCCTGGCTGTCCTGGATCCTTGCAACTGTGCCCCATCCCCCTGTGCAAACCTTTATAGGGAAACTGTGGAAATAAGTGGAAGAAATGAGCAGTGGAGATCACTTTGGTGAGCCTTTTTATCATGGACTGTGGTGTTAACTGCACAAAGTTTAACAGCTGAGAAGCTCTAGAGTGGGACAATCACAGTAAGTCATTTTAGTATCTAATCTCTCTGTAGACAGACATGCTGTGAGGTAGAAACATTTCAATTTTTAGATCACTGTTCAAAGCAGCAGTACTTGTGTTATTTGTACTTTGTTAGTACCAAAGGTCTTGTAGATGCAGCACAGGAGATTTGCCTGGGGAAATGCATTTGAGTCTTGGCTTGAGCAAATTAAAGGCTTGTTAACTTAAAAAGCAATTTAAAGCATTAAGGCACTCTAAGCATGACAGTGGTCATTGGTCACATGGAATTCTAAGTGATGGCTGTAAGTAAATTAGTAAAAATAATACACTTAAACACTTGATAATGTGTTTGGTGTTGCAGAATGTACAGAAATCTTGCCCAAAGTCTTCCATAGATGTGGCACTTGATAAGAAAAAGCAAATTTAGGAATGTCTGTGTCTTACAGTTCTCTTCATAAGAACAGCAGAATAAGTAACTGTTGAATGTATCACGTGGCTTCCTTCAGATCAGAGATAAAGTAAGAAGATTTCTGGGATAAGTAAGATAGTTTTCTTCTGTTCAGTAATCACATACTGCTCTTGACATACTGCATTTTTTGTAGATAAAAGAACTCAAAATACATGTCCAGTTGCAGCCAAAATACTGTAGAAATGTTAAAAATACTGAATCGTATTCTAACGCTGAGCTTCTTTCTATGTAATGAAGTACCGTGCTACTGTATCAGACCTTGCAGGTGTTCAGGAGACTTTCAGCTTTTATTTTTGTCTCCATTGTTTAGTTCTTTTTTATTTTTTAATGCTCTTACCCTTGGTGTTTCTATTCTGTAGCTAAATAGGCAACACTTTTGCAGATCCTCTGTCTGTGCGGAACAGTATTTCTGTACAAATGAAGGTCACATGCTTCCCACAAAGATTTATTATCTTAAGTGATTGTGAACTGATCAGAGGAGTGTGGTAAGAAGTTGTGAAGTGCAGGCATAAAGAGAAGAAATCCCAATGAATGTGAAGTTGACAGCAAAAAACTTCACCCAGTAATAGCTGACTTATAAAAGTGAAAGATCAAACCTTTCCCGGTCATGGAGAAAATTGGGCTTTACTGTTAAACTATCAGCATCAAGTTCCTTCATTTTTATCATTGTATGTGTGAGAGAGGGAGAATAAAAACAAATCCCTGACTTGAGTGAAACCTGTTAATGTTAAATGCTTATTTACAGTTTCCCCAGCTCTGGGGCATTCCTGTCCTCAAGTTCAGAAAATGGACATTTAATTATTTGAGTGTAACTTCATGCTGGTTTCAATCATTGCCTTGTGAGGGTTCCCACTGGAGAAGACACAAAGCCTGGCAACCCTCAGGAAGCCTGAATTGATTCTTTCAATCCACTGAAGTTCAGTGCTGATTTCTTGAATCTGTTCTGGTTATGTTTTGCAGCAGTGCAGTATCTTCTGGACGTGAGTAATGATGAAAATATTTGTGATGTAGAGCACTCTGTCAGAAATACTTGTGTGAGAAAAATCTCAGATTTGGGATTTCTATCAGCTCTGCAAAAATAATACCTTGTAGTTGCTTTTCCCAGGAACACCAGTAAAGCGATCTGTGCTCAGCTGGCCAAGCTCTTGGCAGCAGCCTCAGTGATCTCCAGGGAGGAGCAGCCCCGTTTTTCCTGAATAAACTATGTCCAGACTTTGTTGTGCTTTGTGGCTGCAGATCTGAGCTACAATCCCACGTGTTCCCCAGTGTGTGCAGGAATCAGTGATGCATTAACTGTGCGTGGCATTGGCGGCCCAGCACCACGAGAGGAGTTTCAGTTCTCAGCTGATGGAGCTGCTGCTTCCCCCCTGCCGTGAGCTGTGGCATCTATTGGGCGATCTTTTAATGCCAGACGTAAAATGTTCCTTGTTTTAAGACTGATTTGGTAATCTTGTGTTTGGACAGAACCAGAGCTGTGTTGTAAGAGGCTATTTTTATTCTTTCTGGTATGTAATTTTATGATAACTGACATATTTTTATCAAATGTTAATATTGGCTAATTTAGGAACTGTGTGCTTATTGCCATGGTTTACTTAAGCATGGATTCTAAAGCCAGTTTCTGCATGTTTTGGGACATGGTGTCAAATTATCTGAATATAGATGTTTAACTTCTATCTTGTTCTCTAACAAAGGGATGCAGGATATGGAATGCGATTACAAATATACTGAATTTCTTGTATTATTTCTCAGGACTGCAAGTTCACATTGGTGACGATAGTTACAGCGATCCTGGGGAAGTCATACAGTGTTGCAAAACTACTGCGCAGCACTGCAGAGAAGCTGAAGATTTGTGCAGCAGCTTTAATTTAGATGTGGCAAAGGATTCTGTCATCACCTGCAATCAAGTGATCAGTCTGTCTTTCAAAACTTGAAGTAGGTGCTTGAAGTCAAATGAGAATTTAGTTACTGTTCTGGGTTGCACTGTTCACGGCTGCTGAAGGAGAATGTTCGTACATATTTTTCAAAATAACACTTTGTCTCTGGATGCCAGCAGTAAAGGTGAAGGATTAGATCTTTAGAACTACCTGTCATTAGTTCTCTTTCAGGCTTTCTGAACAACATTTTTCCTGACAGGCATAAGGCACTGGTTAGTACCAGAAATGTATCCTGAAATACAGAGACATGTAGAGAAATGTACAGGCTGCATCAGTGCATCAACCGTTCCAGTGCTGTAAACTTAAATTTTTTAACTCTCTATGCTTTTTAACTGGCTTCTAAATTATCTCTGCAGCATGCAGCCTTTTTTCCTGGCGTCTGAGATATAAACCTTATTACTGATGTAAATTCCTTATCTGTGGAAGTTTTGATCTTTCAAGGGGAGAAAGGATGTTTTTTCTGCAGGATTGAAAGAGGGATTTTGTGGGTAAATACAGTCAGTTACCCATCTACAGATCGAATACATTTTATGTTCTTGAAATAAACTTAAATGGAAGACATTTAAACTTGTACCTGAATCTCTAAATAGTCTGTATTCTTCCTAACAAAGTCAAATCTCTAGTTTATAATTACTCCTGCTTTGGTAAACTCCCATCTAAATCAAATGGACAGGGTAAAACTTGAAAGCAAAACCCATGTGGGTTTGGGAGTGGCAATTACTTATTTCACTGCTATGAAAACCAACAGGAGAAAAAGTCTTTGAAGTTTTGCATGTTGTATTTGAAGAACCTTACTGCAGTCTTTTGAGTAAATTAAGATGCTTAAATAGAAGATACTCCTCCTTAAATATTTAACTTCTAAGATCTACTTTGTTGCAACAGTGTGGTCGTTTTTTCAGCCTTTTGTGATACCACACTGGGAGTAAATGTTTACTGCAGAGGTGTCTAATGCTACCCATACCTAAGATGTGAGTTACTGCTGACATTGGAGAGCTGAAATGGGTGTTTCATTTTGGTATGGGGAACTAACTCTGGCTGGATTAATTTCTCCACCTGTGTTAGTAGATAGAGGGTGTTCTTTTTCAGCAGTTTGAATTATCTGTCGTGGGCAATCTGAAGTAAGAATCTTCCCTGGTTATCCTTTTATCCTACCTGTTGCTAGTTTATATATTGGAAGGTTATGTCTTGGAAGGCTTTTTTTTTTTTTTTCCCCTGACGCCTTCTTTTTGCTGCAGAAGTAGCCATGTAAAAAAGTACAAGGACATAAAGCTCTTAGGAGCCATGTTCTCATATACCAGTGTCTGAAAAAGCTTGTGCAAGTGGCTTGCAGAGTTTGGATTTTTACTAAAATACATCTTTCTGTACTTGCAGAGATAAAGAACAGGGTTCTAATACTGATGCTGAGTCCTTGGACATGGTCCACCTGCCAGAATAGGGGTGTCTCAGGCTTGCCAGCACTGATAAGCTGGTGATTAAAATACGTTATTGTGACAGATGCAGATTGTAGAGCAACGTGATCCAACAGGATCAGGAGTATGGATTCACAGTCCTTCCTTGTAACCCTCCAGAAGAAGTGTGTGTGTGTCCCTGAAGTCTGTGTGTGTCACTACCAGCCTGCAGCCAGGCACAAAGAGGGAAGCAGCAGCACTGCTGCTCAGCAAAAGAAAGCTCGTGAGGGCAGTGGTTACACGGCCTTTCTTCCAGGGCTTTTGCTTGTCCAAATTATTTCAATCACTTCAGGTTAATTTACTTTTCAGCCTCAGCTAACAAGACTGCAGTTGGCCAGTATTGATTCTTACTTAAAAGTATTAATGCCCTCAGTCTTTTGAATTAAATATTTTCAGCTGTAAGTAGCTGCTGTTGCTGAGAACCTACAGTTCAGCCACTGATTAAATTCTGAATTTTTTTTCCTGCTCAGCCATCTTTTTCTAAAGCCATTTTTCATTTGTCTGTGTCTTTTGGAGGATATTATTATAGGTAGCTCATTTCCAGGTGGCCAGGGAGTTGGCTGCCCAATCAACACTTAACCTGTGAATTAATTGCCAGACTGTGCTGTTTGCAGGAGTTTGTACCTTCAGGGATGTGCTTTCCCCTGCAGTGCTCCCGTGTTGTGTCACCTCATTAGCTACAGCTATAAACAGAGCTCCTGAAAGGAGCTGTGTTGTGTGACATCCAGAACTCTGACAGAGCAAAATACATGGCTTTTTGGTGGGTTTTATTATTCTGGATCAATGGAAGATCTATTTGTGGCAGTGATCTGTCTCCTCCTTGCAAGCAGCACAACAGGGGACTCACTGGTGTGAGGGTAGATGCAAGCACTTGGCTGAGGGCAGCAGCTCTTGTTAAACCAACTGGATGGAAAACACATTTAGCTACATTTTAGTTCTGATGCCTCAGACAGCATTTCAGATTTGTTTCTATTCCTGGTGTACATAGGAAAGTGTTTGGGGGAAATAGGCTCTCACTTGGTGGCCTTTGTTGACTGTGGAAACACCTGGGGCTAGAACTGAAACTGAGCTTTAAGCATTTTGCTAAAGTAGCTGGTGCTTCCTGTGCTGCTCTCGTCACCTGTTAATGCACTCTCATGTAATAGGTCTCCGTTCTTTCTGAATGTAATGAAAGGAGCAGATTTCCTGCTTTTCTAAAATCACAACCAACAAGATAAAATTTAACTTAAAAAATTTTAGGCATCACTTGGGTGGGTTTTGGGGGTGTGTGTGTTTGGAATGCATCAGCTTTTGGGTGAATTTACTATAATTGGACCTACTCTTAATCTGGTGAAACTGGAATCCTAATGACTGATTTTGGATATGCAGACAGTATGTGTACCAAATTATATCTAATTTTGTGCAGCAATAAAGCACACCATGTTCTTTCTAAACCCTTGATTGGCTTGTTTTATCACATTGCCTAAAATGGTATTTTCAGTGGGCAGTTCCTATACTGTTTTTAGGGGAGACTTCAGGGGATTTCAGTTTTTTTCCTGTATCTGAAGACATGCATGTGTTTGGACTACAAACTGTGTGATGCTGCTGCCTGCTTTATTCTAGTTGTCCATTTTTGGTTGGCACACCAACTCGTAAGAACCATTTTTAAACAACTGTTTCAGAGTCCTTTAATAGCAATGTACTGAAGATGAAAGAGCACTGTGTGGGGGTGGCTGCATCCATCTGGAAATAGGAGACTTGGTTTTGAGCTTAGTTGTAGATCCTGTGTTCTAAAATACTAGAATGTATTTACAGCAAGGCAAGACTTAACTCTGCTACCACTTCTTTTCTGCAACTCTGTGTAATTGGACGTAATAGGCAGCAAGATGCTCTATAATGGAAAGTTACAAGCAGTTGGTGTCTCAAAATAGCTCTCAGTTCTTAAGTAGAAGTAACTTCCTTGCTGCATGTAACTTGAAAAACTGGTGGGTGGAGGAAAAGCTGGTCCTTGTCTTACAGGCATGCAACTGAAAGAAGAAAATGAGGGGGAGAGAACAGACTCTGCTGTATTTTTGGCGCAATTACAGTGTCAGAATTGTCATGACAATCAAAACTATTTTTCTCTTCATAATCTTTAAACTGTGTACTTCATTTTAAGGTCATGCTAAGATGCGTTGTTGAATTCACTGTTTTGCATTCCCTTCTATGGCTGTGGTTTTATCTTCAGGAAGAGACTTGCAAAACAGCTCTGGAGTTATTCCAAATCTCCTTCCTTAAGGGTGCCTGGGACTGCACAGGCAGAGAGCATCCCAAGCAGTGCTGCATCCGCATGGACAGTCACACTCTCAGCATGTGGGGCTTTAACCTCAGGCCATCGAGCTATTTTTGGTGATGAGAAGTTACAAATGAATGACCCAATGCTTGGCATACTTCAGATCTGCATGAGACACGTTCTGCTCGGAATGTTTCCTTTCTGAGAGTCAGCACCAAATACAGATGAGTAGTATTTCTTTTGGAGATGGCCTCATGGACGTCTGCCACACAGGAAATTTCACATAGGGGTTACTTCTAACAATCTTGCCATCATTTCATCAGCAGTACTAGCAGTTGTAAACAGGATATTATTCAAGCCAGTAACTTTTATGGCCATATTAAAGTAGCATAAAATTAATTATCTTGATGCAGTAGCCTAAACTTGCTTTTTGAACTCTGCAAGTGCACTTTCATATTCTAAACTCTGCCCTGGTGGAGTCAGGGAGATGGATGTAAATAAATTAGATACTGGAGCCTATTGTTTTGTAATTTGTGACCTGCAGTTCACCTAGTCCCCTTCTTAATTCTCTTGAGCAAAGCTGCTGTGGACTTGCTGACTAAATAATTGTTACAAGGAATGTGACATATCCACCCTTAATAAATAGCAGAGTAGTGATTCATCAGGTGCCGAGTAACAGCAACTGGATGTGTGAGACTTAAGGAGGAAGCATCCTACTGAACAGGCTACTCTTGTGTTGCATCTGTACTTCTAAAACACTCCTTGGGTGGAGGGATGACTTTGAGCTAAGACGTGACTTGGTCTATACACTCTCCTTCCTGGTGTTCTGTTTAAGCCCTGTGCTTTGGGTCCTAAGCAACAGAATATGCCATTGAAACCCTGAGCATGAAGTGTTTCAGCATGGCAAGAACTGGAGTTATGCATTCCAAGTGGGTATTTAACTTTCTGCTGTATTATGTGTTCCCATAAATTGCCAGAGTAGGACAAAGTAGGTTAGTTGTGGAGCCTGAAGCGAGCAGTGCTGCTTTTCTGCTATCTTTAGATCTGAAACTTCCCAGTGCTTTGGGCAGAAATAACCCAAGCAAGACTCTTAGAATCACCTCTTGCTCAAATCTCTTAATTCAGAAGATTTTACCCTGCCATTTGTTTGCCTTGCAAAGCATTTCCATATTTTAGTTAAACTGAAGTTATAATTGACCATTTTCAAGCCAGCTATAAAAGCTAATTTTAATTTTAGGGAAGGGGATCCAAGCCCAGAAGCACGAAAGCATGCTGCTTTTCAAACCTTTGTGTTGGCTGCCTGATCAGGTGTTGTTCTCTGGGCTTAAATCAAACTCTTGTCCTTAGATGTTGTCTAAGCCTGCAGGATATGGGAGTATCTGTAACAGAGCAAAATTTTTTCCCCCTAGTCCTGTGATTAAAACAGAGCCTCTGCTAAATGTAAGCTTTTTGGTTTTTTGCAATTTAATATTATTTTTCCTTGTTCTGGAACAGATCTAGTCCTTACTTAAATAATAACCTCAGATCCAGCTTGAGCCCTTCAGGAGCTTGTTCATCAAGTGATTTGCCTCAGACAGCTCTATATATTTAGAAAAAAAATGGTCTTCAACATTTAATTAAAGTTTCATCATGCTTTGCTGTCCCACTGCATTTTTAATTTTTTATTTGGTCAGTGTGGCCATAAGTAGCTACTTCCTTCTTTTTTAAAGATTTCTCCCCCTGCTCGACTTCACTGTTTGATGTGACAACAAGTAAATACTTCTCAGTAGCAAAACTCACTGAAGTTTCTGTTTAGCCCATCAGCTGTGGACTAAGTTAGTGAAACATTATGATGGCTAATGCACTACTGAATAATTAGTTAATTGTTAAGTAAATTAAATTAGTAAGTTACTTGTTAAATACAGTGTGGTTGTCTCATGGAACTGCAAGGTTACAAAAATAGCTGTCACAAGGGGGTTGCAGTAGTTTTTCTGCTGGAATGAGTCTCTCTGGAGCTGAAATCTATTCTAATGTTCCCAGCCTTGTTGACAAGAGGTAGCAATGGTGAACTTTAGATCAAAAAGAATTCTGCTAGTTTTCTGTTTCTAAAGTAAAGGGAAATGCCAGCATTAAAATAGTTTGTTTGGTATTCTCCTGCCTTTTTCCTCTTTGACCGTTCCTTCTCCTGAATAAAAGCAAATTTCTTTTCTCCACCTTCTAATGCTCAATCTTTTTTCTTTCCCCATCCACAGTCAGAAGAAATGAAAGTAGTTTTATTTTCCTTACCATACAAGTTTCATCAACAGGCTGAGCCTATACTCTGATAAATAATGATTAGATTTGGAAAATAACCTGACAGTAATAATCATCTTGGTATTAACTACATTTTGCCATGACATGCAAGACAGTGGGCAGCACTTTGCATGTACTGCTATCCACAGCCTCCTGAATTGCTTCTCATGTGACTTTTTGTTTGTTGTGAACAGATCTAGGAAAATTAGTGTAGATCCTCAAAGGAGCTTTTTAGATTGCCATGTTCTCCAAGAAGTGTAGTTACTTGGAAATTTTGGATAAGCAGAATGTGCTCCTACCTCTTATCTCTTCATGTACTGTGGAACATCTTCCTTCCAATTTGTCTTTTAAACATACACAGCTGGTACTGCTCTTCTCACCGTACCCTGAAATCTGGCTGTGTGTTACGGTTGCTGTCCCTCATTGTGAATGGCTGTCTCTGAAAGGATTAGAGGGGGGTGGATGGGTGGGTGTAGCCACATGAGGATGGCTTTCAGTTTCCCTTTAGCAGTTTAGAGCATGGTGCTAAAAACACCAAGCTCATGGGTTTTGATCCTGGACTTGATGATCCTTGTGGGTCCCTTCCAACTCAGAATATTCAGTGATTCTGTGATTTTAGGAACAGAATCAAGCCAAAATGAAGAGAATCAGGTAGCTCCCTGCTGCCATACCCAGGGAGTGGCAGATCAGCCTCAGCTGATGCTTTAGGGTGCTGCTGAGTAGTTCCTGACTGGCTCTCACCCCTGACTCAAAGAGCTGAGTCAGCAGGAAACTGCAGTAGTAAATTCAGTCTGGAGCCGTGGAACACGGAATTCCAGGCTGACTCAGTGCAGCAGCTGTTACTGTTGCCTCAGGAGGAGGCACTGAAGGAGGCTGCTGTCCTGGCTGTGACTAATGCTGGCTCAGGCTGGCCCCATCTGTCCCAGCAGCCTCCAAAAACACTGCCCAGCTGGAGAGGCAGGAGCTCAGGTAGCCTGAACTAACACAGTCAGAGCCATCTCTCTCTGTTGACTTTCCTATGTCACAAAAAGGAAGTAGAACCTGTGCTTTGTAATCCTGGTACAAAAGAGACTGGAGAACGCCAGGTGTTTTCCAAACTACCTCTATAAAAATAAACCTGTAAGGGAAAGCTTCTGTTTTAAGGGCTGGTGAACATGGGTGTGTAGTCCTAAAGCTGAGGAGTTTGATTCATTTCAGAAGTATGCATTTTAGATTAGCAGGGCTGTTAGAATTTAAACTGCGTATACAAACAAGACTTCCGTTTTAACTGAGTTTTAAGGTGGTGAACAGAACAGTTTATTATCTTAGAAAATCATATGGGTTAGAATGGACCTTAAAGATCATCTCATTCTACTCTCCTGCCATGGGCAGGGTCATGTTCCACCAGACCAGGTTGCTCCCAGCCCCATCCAACCTGCTGCTTCAAAACTTTGAAGTGACTAGAACAGGCAGTCTGTTTTCCTAGGAAGTAGGAAATGACAGCAGCAAAGCTTGTTTTTAACTTCTGCAAAGGTCAACAGTTAATGAAGCTGATTCAGAGGTGTGTTAAGAAACTGCAGCTGAATAAAACTGTTTAAAAATATTTTGGCTCTTCAAGCATTAATTCCAGTTACATTGCTTAATAGATCTCACAGCTTTAGAACTTAACACAAGCTCTGTTTTAAACTGCATTAGTTTTTAATTCCTCCTACTCCTCCACTAAGCCTAGTCTTAGTACTTCAAATGGAAATTCCTTTTCCTCAACTCCTGGTTGTTACCTAGGCTGTTAGAAGTTGTCAGCTGTGCACATCACCTTAAACTGTAACCTGCTGTTCGAGTTGGTCATGTTCTCATCTCTTCTGCCAAGAGCAATCGCAGACTGTGGCTGTGAACCAGCTGCAAATTGTGCTATTGGTTAATCAAGGAATAACAGAGTAGTAGTTTTTAATACTAAACTATGCAGCATAAACAAGAGACTTGTCTAATGTCTGAACATACTGTTTTTCTGCACATAGCCTGGCTCACATGGAGTGCTTTAGGAAGCAACAGCAGCCTGATAATGTCTTTCCTTCTTAATGTCTGTTTAGGTACAGTTGCTGGCCTATACTTTTTTGAAATAAAAGCTAAGAGACAGTAAAATGGAAAATTTATTAGTGCAAGTTGGTCAGTCGGTTTCTTCCAACAAGTACATAACAACATCCCATGCTTAATGCATTATAAACAAACCTGGTCTAAGATAAGAAAAGTTGGACTTGTTTTGGAGTAACAATGTGTTACATATTGTCATCGTCTGACTCATCTTCCTCTTTCAAAGATTCCTGTTTAAAAAAAGAAAGTGTAATTAAAGGATAGTCTAACAGTTGTTTTATAATTCAGGCTACAATAAACAAGATAAGTTTTGCAGCACTTCACAGCCCTCTGACTGTGTCCAAACCCTTGCAGTCAGCAGGACAGTTCCCATCCATACATTGACTTTTGAAGGAGAAAGACACCCCATGTGGCAGCCTGTGAATTAAGAGTTTCTGGGAGCAAGAACTATCCATGGGTTACATTGTAGCCTTCCCCCCTGTCCCTTCCCAGTAACACCAGCTATCACTGAAGGGATGTGTGTTGGAATGATACATGTTCCAGGCAACTCAACAGTTTGTCAAGTGAAGCACTGAGACAACACCAAAGTCAGAACTTACCTTGGCATATTTTTCTGCTTCTTCTCTAATGTCTTTGGGAACAATTTCATGTTTTCCATTGGTTACTGCCAATAAAAAGAGTATGTCTTAATTACAATTCACACAAGGACCCTAACATACAGAGTGAATTTAAGAAATAATGTTTTACTTTAGTTACAAAATGTTATAAGTTTTCTGGAGTGTTTATAGAAATTACAGAAATGCATTACTTTCTCCAACCCAGCTGAGTTCCAGCTCAAAAGCTTTATCCTTTACTTCATCGTGAACTATGTAGATTCTGAAAAGAACAGATAAGGAACAGATTAGAACAGACTGACCAACAGGCTAAATATACTTTGTTCCTGTCACAGATTTCTTCTGTTAAAGTTGTCTTATGATTAATAGAAGCTCTCCCTGTGCCTTCTCCCCACCAAACGCCATCAGAGAATTTTCCAGGCTTAACTGCTAGTCTAACAACACTTTAAACCATTACAGCCAAGATGCAGGTTGAGATGTTCAAGTTGCCCTAACTGGAACAAACATTAAGATTTAAAACCAAGATTTAGAACCATTATGATGCAGAACCAAGGCTGCTTCTGCTAGATCAGTTAGAATACAGCTTGGAGTGTCCTGCATTTCCCCTGTAAATCTTACTTCAGTTTACACTTAACACTAAATCCCAACACCACCGTATCTTGTGTCTAATTAGAAGTCTACATAAGATTTCCAATGTGGTGCTTATGGCAAACATGGAAATGGGAATTTAAACTCTAAGTGGTATCACAGCATACACAGTGCCACCCAGACCAGTAAAATCACTGCCTAGGCTGTGGGATAGAAATGTTACACTGCAGTAACAAAACTGATTTGATTCATCTTGTGGCAGAACATGTAAACAAACTGGAACAATCCTGAGCTGAGACACTCAAACCAGCAGAACTCACAATAACCTGTGGCTTCAGTGTTTGGGAAGCCTGTATTTTGTATTTCTTAGTTTGCTTCAGAAAGCACTAGTAAGTCAGAAGTTGAAACATACCAGTTATTCCTACCCAGCATGGAAACCTTGGAGATAGTGGAGGAAGTCAGCACCACACTAAGTACTTCCAGTGGAAGTACTGTGAAACAAATATAAAGACTGAAGTGAACACATTGGTGTCCAGGGAAATACCCCTCTATGCTTATAGACCCTCCTGTCTCTTAGCTGAGATCATCTATAAGCCCTTCTTATGTTTCTTATGTTCAGCTGGTTACAAGCCTTTTGCAACAAAGTGTACCTTTACTGAGCTCCTGAAGAATCACTGCTCTGGACTGTGCCTTGTATTTTAGGTGTAAAAGTTATTAAAATCTTTGCTATCTTGCTAAATGCTGCTAAGGAGCTGAATTTGAGCTGAAAAACAGAACCCTGTCTAGAGCTGCCGCTGAGTTTGAGCTGAAGCAGAACTAGAACAGAAGTATTTTCATTATTAGAAATTATTTTTAAATAATAATAAGACAGCTAATACTGTATATATTCCTTTAAAGAAGTTCTACTTTGCTTCTTTCCCAAGCACTTGAGTCCTTTTTTTTAGGCTGGGTCCAGGACCTCAGCATCATTTGTGTGCAGCTTCTCTCTGAAGCATCAGGTCATTGTTCAAACAACTCTTATTTCAGAACCAGGACACCAAGGAGTTTCCCCTCATCTGTCACCTGGTCTAAATATTTTAAAACCAGCAATTAGAGTCAGACAATTTAACACACAATACCCAATTTAAAAGGAACAGCCTGAGTTTGAAACCAAAGCAAGCTCACCAGTCTGGATTTTTGTCAAATTGGAAAAATGGGTTGGAGACTTACATTTTGGCGACTTCTTTAACAACATCACGGCAGGTCATTTCCTTCATCTGCAGGCAAAAGACACACAGATATAAGATTTCTATAAGGAGAATATTAATCTTCCACAGGGCCAAAACAGGAGAGGCTGTGCATGTGCCTAATGAGCTTCATGTTCAGTAGTTAAAGCAACAGAAAGACCAGAACCACATTTCTTCTCTACAATGCATCTTCCAGCCTGCTCTATGCAAGTCATTCTTCCAGGGAAAAATATTACAACTGAAAGATTCTATGAAAAAAAATACTCCTTGGAAATTCCCCAGTTTAAAGCACTCATCAGCTGAAATCTTAGAAGCTTCACAGTTGATGTTGGCATCCTAAAAGCCTGACTTGTTCCTAGATGCTTTATGATCAACTGATATAAAATAACAACATGGGAGAGGCACCATATTTTCACATGTAATATTTGTATTCCTTCTAGGCAGCATAGTAATACTTTTGGTCTTACCAACATTTTATGCAAGCAATTTTGGGTTTTAAGTAATGCCCCAAGAGGAGAATATTGTTTAACAACCAACTGCCTGCCTGAGCAAGCCATCAGCATCTCATTTCATATTTTCTCAGTTATATCACCGTCTTTTGGCAGCTTCATGGTTAATCAGAACAAAGTCTGGTGCAAATTTCCATGACATAATAAACTTGTGTTTTGTAGGTCAACTTTTCTGGCCTATGAAGCAGGAATATATTCTCCTATATTTCATTCATGCAATTTACCATCTCTTCCAATTCCCAAAATGTTTTCAGACCCTTAGTATGGAAGGTAGTTGTGAGGCACTGGTGAAGGGATTAAGATGACAAGAGTTCATGTGGAGTGTCACAGCTCTTTCTGGGGTGAAGCAATGGGCCAGAGAAGAAATGCCTGTGCCTGGTTAGACAGATGTGCCATCAGAGTCCCGTCTGGAGAAGTTCCCCAAACAGAGACCCACTGCCTTTGTGACACTCAGTCCAGCGCACAAATGTAACTTGTGTCACACAAACACTTAAATGATGATGTGTACTCATGCATATGAAATCAGCAGTCAAACAGGAAACCCTAAAGCTCTACGACTGTCATGCATATTTACAAGAGAGAAAACTGAAGTCAATTTAATTTCTGCCATTATCCTTATCTCATCCCAGGTATGTTAATTCTGCAGACAATGAAAGTAAACAATGTGAACAGTTTTACCCCATGAGTTAATCATGATTGTGTCCATATATCAAAAAGTTGTAATAGTATCAGAGCTGCAGGAGATCAAGAGATTAAAGCAGTCTCCACATAACAAGTTTTCCCACAGCTGAGTTTACAAGACATAAAATGCAAGAGATGTGATCAGTGCAGGGTTTTCTTCTTGCACCCTCATCTGGATGAGAGTTTCACACACTGTATCCTCCCCAGACGCAGGACCTGCTCTGCAGTCCCCTAAGGCAGGTTTAAAGTCCTGACTCCCTGCTTGCCTCTTCCTTTCCACCTGGAGTCATCTCTTCCAACAAGCAAATCTTAGCTTACAGGCCTCACCCCACAAAACCTTTTGTACTTCTGTTTTTTCCAATCTTAGCTTTGACAAATTCATCTTGTCCAAATTAGCTGTGAACTGGAAACCTGCCCAGTCCACAGTGAACAAAAGGCAGTGGCATGTGGGGCTGGACCCCACACAGCAGTGACAGGACACATCACTGGGGACCCTGCAAAAGAGCCGCTGAATAAACACCTGCAGCTGGGCCTTGTGCCACACCCCTGTTCCACCTACTGCATTCTACAGGCTCGACTGTAAAGTTCCAGGAATTCGCATTATTAACTGCAGAAGTTTTTGAAAATCCCAGCACTGCAGAGCAAATTAATTATTTGGAGTAGAATGTGTGTAACCCAACACAGCGCTGTCTTTTGCCAATGTGTACACGTGGAAATTATGATTTCCCAGATGCCACAATTCCAGTATAAAGATCAAATGATCATGGAGGCTTCTTACCCTTAATTTGGTATTCAAGCATCTGAACCAGATTCAAAACCAAGTGAATTGAGTCTAGAACATTCTAATTTTTCCTGTAATTTTTCAGTCATGGTGCTACAGCACCATAAATAGGCTATTTTAAAAAATATAACAATCATATAAACTTTGAACCTTTCCATGATCAGCTGTGACATCCCTCTGCAGACCAAGATGCCAACAGAGTATCACATAAAAATTTCATGAGACAGACCAGGAGGAGGATTTAGTTCCATGTTGTCTCCAACTCCAATGGTGTCAGATATTAAAACACATGGGGAAGATGGGAATCTTTCAGGATTCTAACGTAACTTCAATGAGCTAAAGGGCCACTTCAATACCTTTTGGTTGTCTTCTCTCCACAGACCAGTTTGTCCTTAACAGGAACAGCCTTTCTGAACTTGTTAAACAAAAGAACAATCTAAAACCTTTGGGAAATAATAGATACAGCACCCTGCACAATGCTGCCCTATGGTTTTCATTCAGAATGCAAAACATATTTATACTTTTATATTCACTCACTCACTTGCCTCACTTGACTCTGTACAAGGAAATATTTCACCCACTTCTCCTGCATTTTACGTATTTTAGGCACCCAAAAGGTAACATAATAAGCCAGGAACATTTGTCTTGAGACAGCACAACACTGTTACATCATACCTGAAGTTTTTCTATCTCTGTTTTTGCAGCCTGCCTGGCTTTACCAATCGCACAACCCCAATAACCCTAAAAAAAAAAAAGAAACACACAATATGCAAATGTAATTAAATACTAGACCCTCTACACCTCTTACTGTCACTTAGCACGTGACAAGCCCACCCTACTCGGTGAGAGACTAAACACAGTAACCTTGGTATTGTTCTTGGTTCAATAGAGCCCCATTACTACATCAAGTTCCACCACTGCTGATAGAAAAGTGCTCAGTAATTCCCGGACAGAAACTTAGCAGCTCAAAATGTTGTAATACATTTTTTTAACTGCTATTACAGTAAATGGAAGAATAAACTAGAATTAGTTTGAAGAGAGAAGTTCTATGGGAACTACAGAAGTTCTACAGGATCCAAGCAAACCCCAAGCTAAATCCACCTACTGTGCAAATGTGTTTGAAATGTAAGCACATAAAAATTAAGCATTTCTATTTCTCTCAACAGCCATGGATGGATGTACTGCAAGAAAATTTTAAAAAATCCAACCATATGAGTGTGTATCGACCTGTATGTAATACACAGCTGAAAATGCAGCACTGACAACAATTAACAACAATTCTAATTTGATTTGGTTTGCTGCTGGCAGGCAGTGCCAGAGGAACAGCCCTCTCTTACCTGAAGTATTTAGTGAAGGGGATATCACTGCGATTCTTGCCTTTTTGGGGCAGCGCATGGGAGTTTTCACCAGAGATAGCCAGGTGGAATGAACTCCCAGATTTCTGAGAGACAAACTTTAAACTCATTTCTCAGAGTGCAGTTCTAAGAAATGCACAATGTTTGTTTAACAAGGACATACAAACGAGCAGCAGTGATTCACCAGAGATCTTCCCAGGCAAAACAAGAAAACAACAGCTCTTTTGGACCAACACTTACTATTTTCCCAACTGGGAACTTTCAGAAGGGGAATTTATGCTAAGATGGAAATATTTTTGACACACTCACGTATGAAACTCCTGATGGATCAATCATGTACAGTTGTGCACCATCATCACTATCATAGGACCCCAACATGAAACTGGAGGAGAAAAGAGAAATTAAAAACTATCCTTCTACCAACACACACAGAACTACAGAGACTACACCAGCTTGGGTTTCCTACACCCTCCCTGAAGCAAAACTCCTCCTGTCCTGCTGCACTCTATTGAGCAATTTGCCTCACCACAGCACCTGCACATTGCCAGAAACATTTTACTGATCAGTAACTGATTTCTGTTTATCAGTCTCTTTGTACTAGAATCACACAGGAGCTGTAACCTGCTCTTTAGGCGTCAGGGCAAGCAGGATGATTGCAGAGGGAAGTTCTGCTTTCACCACTGTCACAGACTTAATGGCACAAACCCTTAAACTTTAAAAACAAGGGACAAATTGACCAGCTCTGTAGAAGCCTGGCAGAGCCTTATAGGAATCTGAATTCTTCCCATGAGGTTTTAGGCACACACAAAAAGAAAGGGGAAGGGAATTTTTAGGACATGCCACGTTTCAAAAAAGAACTCAATACAACCGAAATAGTTCCAGCAACTGTGAACCAAAAGATATTTACAAAGAGAATTTGTCTGCAACACTCACCTGCACCCAAAAGGCCTGACAGCACTGTACAGGGTGTAGGCATGCACGTACATGGCCACTCTGTCTGCAAGATGCTGCGTGGGAAAAGGGAAAATAAAACATTGGAAACCCTTATTTACAGAAATAAAGAATAAAATGTCATTCTCATGTCAAAAATAAAAGCCAAAAACCCCGAGAACTTCACTGGTTTCTTACCTTCAGGGGGATGTCATAGCCATAGTTAGACCTAAAGTTGGAAGCCTCTTCCCGGGCGATGTCTGCCAAGGAGCGGGCGTCTGCCAGGAGCCCCGCGACGGCCTGGAAGGAGAGCGTGTCACCAGCACAGACACACCTGGCAACAGCTCATGGTGCTCACTGCCATGGAGGGATTCAAACTGCCCATCTGCCACCAACCTCAACACATGCCAGCAGGACTATACATTAAAAGAATTTTTCTCTAGGAATATCAGTAACCAAAGTTACCTTCATGTTAATTATTGTTGTATGATTTACCACGACTACACCAACACAATCAATACTTCTTATCATGTGTATTCACCAGGCTTCAGGCATTTTTCTCACACAGTAACCACTCCTTGACACCATCCTGACATCACTATCATGGACAGGCCAGTCCCTCCATACACCAATCTTGAAGGAATTCAGGTGAGTCCCACATTATTGAGAAGAAAATCTCGTATGCAGCCTGTTTTCCCTTAACACACCTTATTCGGTAACTGGGTAAAAAAGTACCATTTTAACACTTGTGTTTATGTTTACATACAAGTTTGAACAACTGGAAAAGCATTTCAAAAAATCTAAAACAGCCTCAATCTTCTATTTTAAGTTTGGATTTTACTTATGTGCCAAGAACAAATTACAGAAAACAGTAAAAAACCCACTGGCATTTCTGACTTTGTACACAGACACATTAATAGTACTTTCTTAATCGACTTGGTTTTGATTCCCTGATTCATAAATTTGTCCTTCTGAGGGGGGGTCACCTTACAGTTTATGCAAACCCAGAATGAAATGGCACCTTACCATCCCAACGTGTCGGTCGACATTGAACAGGCGTTTATTGGACCCCTCTTCGTAAAGCTTGGACAGGACTAATTTTTCTACTCCAAAGACAACACCATCTTTGCATCTTATCCCAATTGCTGTACTGAAAGACAAGAAAAATGTCAGTTTCTCACACACAGTTGAAATATGTAACACAGAATTACCAAGACAAAAGAAACACTGACATGATTTCCCCCAAGTAGGTTTGTCACAACTCCAGCACTGAAGACAACAAGGGGGTGGAACTAAATGGTCTTTATGGTCCCTTCCAACCCAAAAATCATCTGGGATTCCGGGATTCTAATCCTTATCTGGAGCCTGTGGCTATGAGCAGACCCCTGGGTGACCCAGTCTGTGCCCTGCCAATCCATCCCACTGCCCCTAAAGCACAGCTGGGATTTTCACTTCCCAACATTCCTTCACACACACTCCAGGGAAGAGAGACACTCCCAGAGCAGCTGATGCAGCTTTAGCAGCACTTGAATGTCCTCCATGCCTTGAGGAATCCCTGGGAAGCTGATACACATTTACAGGGAATGCCCTGAGCGTGCCAATCTTTCAGCACCTCAATCCACATCCCTAAAATGGGCTTTTAGATCAGAACTCATTTTACCACCACAATTTTACCTCATGTTTCTCTAGTCCAACAACACTGCTTTAAAAGAGGCCAAAAGAGCAGACATTTGATGCAGATACTTGTATCTTACCTGCTATTCTCCACAGCTTTCATAGCATATTCCACTTGAAACACTCTGCCATCTGGAGAAAACGTGGAAGCTGACAGGTCATACTGAAGAAGAAGACACAATACTCAGGAAGAAAAACCCACATAATATCACAGCATTTTCAGATCAGGCCTATTTATTAAAAAAAATTCCAGACTATCACTGCCAGAGATGGTGTGAAGTCCCCAGAGCAGGCTGATCCCTTACATAAGATGCAGAACAGAAGAAAACAGAGACTAAAAGCCAGGAGAGGCCATTTCATCAGTGCTGGATGTACCCACACTGCAAATCCTGTCAATCCAGACACTGCATGGATGTGAAATCACTGAGCATTACACAACACTCAAAACCTATGGGACCTTTTGTCTGCCTTTACATTTCATAGAATCACAGAGTGGTTTGGGTTGGAAGGGACCCTAAGGATGATCCAGTTCCACCCCTGCCAAGGGCAGGGACGCCTTCCACTATCCCAGGCTGCTCCAACCCCCATCCAACCCGGCCTTGGACACTGCCAGGGATGGGGCAGCCACAGCTCCTCTGGGCAACCGGTGCCAGGGCCTCACCAGCCTCACAAGAGTGAATTCCTTCCCAATATCAAACCTAACTTTCCCTTCTTTCAATTTGTACCCATATTACTCTTCGTCAAATCCCTACAGCTCCCGACCAAGAGCCCCTCCCCTGCTTCCCTGTAGGGCCCCACTTAATTTAAACTTACGGGTCACAGGAATATATTTGAAATGCATAGAAGTATATTATATAAAGGGGCATAATAACTGTATTATCCCGGCGCCCGCCCCTCCCCGCCGCCGGTTCCCGG
>VXBT01003036.1:1844-49151 GCA_013400235.1 Oriolus oriolus
GGGCTGGTCGCGGCAGCGCACCGAACCACGGGCTGCTCGTACGGGCGCTGCCGGGTCGCATCGATCCCTCTTCCATATCCTTTCCTCTCTCTGTTTCTCTCCCTGGACTGCCGGTGCCAGGTCGCACCCGACCTGTCGCTCTCCCGTCTCCCCCCTGTCCCCTCCATCCCCACTTTCCCTCTCTCTCTCTCTCCCCTTTCCCAGGAGTCCGCAAACAACCCTCTTTCTCCTTCCGCAAACTTTCACGGCTTCCACCCCCGTGGCTCCCCTCCGCCCGCGCCACCCGTGCTCTCGTGGGGCAGCTTCAGCTCCATGCCTGGCAGCGGGGCGGGGGGAGGATCCCAACAGGTCCCGTGTTGCCCCCGTTGCCGGTCCCGGGAGCTGGAGGATGCCCCGCACACCCGTGCCTGCCAAACCTCCAGCCCTCTTTTGCGTGGAGGAACTTTCCTTGTGTCCTGCCATTCCCTGGTGAGCTTTAGACCCACGGGTGCTGTGGGGCGCCCATCACTAAGGTCACTGGGTGGTGGAATGTCCCCACTGGACTTTGCAGCGGGGCAGCCTGGGACATTGGCTCTGTGTTTTGGATAATGCTTTGCCCACTGCTGGGGGTTCTCCCTGAGGTGGGTCCCAAGCTGCTGGCCAGGAAAAGCACCCAAGCCCACTTACTGCTGGTTCTGTGCTCCAGAGCCACTGAGCAAACGAGCAGCAGGGAACCAGGACATTTCTGGTCCTGTAACCTTCGTTGTTGTCATCCCGCTGACAGGTTCAGGGCTTGTGGGCACAGCTCTGCATCCTCAGCCCTGGGAGCACTCAGGGATACTGAGCATATGTGGAGTCACCTCAGGGATTTTGGGTGCTCTGTAGTGTTTTTGGGTCGTGGATTTGTTGCCACAGACGTAAGGAGCACGGGCTCCTCTTTTGGATGCTTTAAATTGCATCATAAACACCTCCCAGTGTCTGTCTGGGTTCAGGGAACAATTTCAGTGCATGTCTAACTTTGAGCGTGCACTGGTTTCCCACCAGCTCGGATAGGGTAGTGTGGAGGGGAAGTAGGGTTATCAGAGAGTTTAAAAATGAGGGTTTCCAGCAGGTCTGTGTGTTTGCACTGTGTGTGCACACTGGGGGGGGCATTGTTGTCATCCATCTGAGCCACAACCGCTGTGTCTGGCGGGAGGTTCCGCTGGTCACCTTTGGAAAGCTTTCTTTGAAACAAAAACAGAGCAGAACTGTGGGGTTTTGATGAATCAAAGCCTCAATTCCTATAAAAGCAGGCACTGGCTGGTGCCTGCAGGGCTGTGCCCAGCAGAGCCCTCAGAGGTGGTGTCAGTGGTGTGGGACTGTGGTCAGGAGCAGAGCAAACACGTCTCTCCCTCTCATCAGTTTGTGGCAAGTTTGGTTCCAGTGTTTGGAAGCAAACCCACCCGTCTGGCTTGCTGGCCTCTCTGAGCTCAAACAGAGTTGAAATCCAAGGGGGAACTGCAGTGATCTCCCTTATCTAACGTCTCAAATGTCCTTTCCTTTCTACCAAGCCAGGGAGTTTCCTCCCTGCCCAGTCTGGGACTCCATCCCAAGCAGAGAAGGTGGCAGGTGAGCAGGGCTGGCAGAGGGAGCCTGTTAGCTGGCCCTCGTGATCCATGCACACACTCAGCCCAGACTTCCTGGCAATCCCACGAGGCCAAAGCTGTTTGGAGTCTTAATTTTTGTGAAGGTTTATTGGGCAGACACTATTCTTTCCCCCAATCTCTTCTGCTGTTGATTCTGGAGTCCTTACTTCCATTTCTGCCCACCAGTTGCTTATAAATGGCTTTGATGAGAGGCTGTGGAAAAGCCAAGCCTTATCCCGGGCGCCTCCGAGGCGAATTCCATGGGCAGCTTCAAAGGCTGCCACAGACAGGACGTGCTGAGCTGCCTCCAAATGCTCCTGGACACAAATACAAACGTCAGGCTGAAGAGGAGCTCCTGGTGTGTGATGGGAAGCAGTTTCAGGCATAAAGGTGTGAGATGTGGGGATGAACAGGCTGGTGACACTCTCCTGGCTGTCCCTGTGTGCAACCTGTCCCACTCCTGCCACGCTTCTAAGGCACAAGTGACCAAGCTGCAGATGAAAATACAATGCAAGCCCAGAATAATTGACTGTGTCATCTCCACCTCAGTTCCTGGGTTATTCTGGCCATTAATAATCTTTTCATCCCAAGTACTAATTTGCTCCCACCAGTGGATGTTTCTGACAGTCTGCAGTGTCTCGGAGTCCCAGTGATAGTGCAGCGAGCTGGGTTAGCCTTGGAGATGAGGTAAGACAGTGTTTGATTACCTCAGCAGAGTATTTCTGAACAAAACAGGCATTTTTCTGCCATCCTCAGAGAACTCTGCAGTGACAATAACGTTGTCCTGCAACAAGCTGGGCAGCCCAGCCTCTAAACACTTGTGATCCTGGGATTTCATGGAAGGGCTGGCAAGAGGAGAGTGACTTGTACAGTTAATGAGTGCCCTGCAGAGTCAGCCTTTGTCTCATGATCTGGTGGTTGCAGAAGGAATGGAGAAAAAGAGGAAAAGACCAGTTTCAGCTTGGGTTATTCCTCGAGTTCCCCTCCTGCTTTTTCAAGAGGCAGCAGCGTTGGCTGCCGTGAGTGTACGTACGGCTTCTGAGGCAGAAGGTTGGTGCTTATTCCCTCAGCTCCGTGTGGCTTCACACAACAGCACAGCTCAGGGAATAATCCTGTGCTCCAGGGAACCTCTCCTGCTCTCACAGCCCTGGGTGATGCCAGTGAGAGCAGGATTAGGGCCACTGCGTGTGACCGGCTTGCATCTGCGGACCGTGCTTGGGATTTGGGGATGGATGCTTTGCCACTGGCAGTTTTGTGATATGTAATCTGACATCACCTTGAAACATCCAACCAGGGCATGAAGTATAGTTGTCAGGTGCCAGTTTGGCAGACGGTGTCACTTGTATTGCGCTCTGTTAGTTCAGGAGTGGCAGTGTATTAAGATCAAACCCTACTTGTCCCTGCCAGCTCCACCAGCCTGGTTCTGTGCCCACTGTGTTGCCAGGAATTCCCCCCACTGTTTGCTGCGAGGTTCATGCAGAGCCACTCTGTCCAAAGTCTCAGTGCAGTTAATTATCTGTATTAAAACTGGGTTGATAAGATTTCTGGAGGTGTCCCACTGAGCTGTGCAGGAGAGCAGAGCAAACGAAGGACCAGAGGCAGCAGAGATGCAGAGAGCTGGTTCTGCACCAGGACAAACATCCAGCCTTGTGCACCCCGTGTGTGTCCCTCACACAAAGAGGCAGGCTCTGTTGTTTATCCTCCTGGATCAGAAAAAAGCCAGCCCTTCCCAGTGGCAAGCATCCTGCTCGAAAAAGCCAAAGGTCCCCGCCACCCTCACCCCAGCCTCACAGTTAAATTGCATGAAGAAAACCTTCAACGTTAACTCTCCCGATAAACAAGCAGCAGAGTTTGCACAAGCAGACAGCAGCCCAGCAATGGCTCATTCCACAGGTGGACTGAGGCCAAGCAGGACAGTCTTTGTGGGAGGACTGGAGCCCAAATGTATTTTTTTACTGTCTGGGTTTCCCTGGTCTTTCTGTGCGAAGATCTCCCGGACACACCGTTCTTCCCAGTTCTTCCCTAGTACTCTTGAACCCCCTCCTAATTGTTTTTTGGTCTTCCAAGTTCTCCTTCGGTCTCCCGCGGAGATGCTAATGAAGTGTGAGTGTACACGGATGGGGCTGCTTGGGAATTTGACAGGGCTCTTGCCCAGCCCCTGTTCTCTCATTAAGCTGCTGCTGCGTGAGGACGGAAGCGATTGTGCCTCGTTTGGTCCCTGCCTTCAGCGCGCCCTCAGTGATCCAAGCCCCTGGATATATTTTTCCCTTTCAATATATCAATAACTGTTATTCTGTTTATTAGCAGTGGGACGTGTGCCAAGCGAGTGGCCCGTGTAATCCCTTTAAATGGAGCAGTTCCATGCTGACACAGTAGCCGTGAGCAGAACTCCTTTTTCCAGCTGCTGCTGCAGCCGGGAGCTCAGACTCTGCTCTGGCTTCGTGCAGGTGCTGCCCGAAGGTGGCTTCTGCTCCTCTCGCTGAATAAAGATCAGTCAGAGGAGTGCTGAGAAGAGACACAGGACCCCCTGCCTGAGTCGTTTCGTGCCCATCCCGCTCAGCATCCATGAGAAAAGCAGCTCGGTTTGTTTGGGAAGCAGCAGCTTAGCAAGCTGTGGGATAAGGCTGGAGAATTGCAGATAGTTGGGAATTGGAGCTGCCTGTTTGTGTTCAAGCACCGGGATGTGGCGAGCTTGGCTGAGGTGGTTTTGCGACCAAAGGGATTTGTTGTCTCATAACCTTATTGCTTCATTTGTGCAACGGCTGAGAGCAACTTTCTGAGCAAAATCTGCCTCTCCCTAAATGCCCAGGCAGACAGGGACACATCACCAGAGGGAATGTCAGTTCCCATGAAAAACTTTCAAAGGAAGTGAATTTTTTCTTATCCCTTCCATCCACGTTTCCAATAGACACTGCAGTTCTATAGGAACTCAGCCATAATTCCTTTTATTTTATAAGTAAATGAAAATGCTGATAGTTGCTGATAGATGTTGGATAGTTGTTTGCCCCGAAGTTTCAGCCTTTTAAGAATGACACATAAAATAATCAATTTTTCAGCAGCTCTACAGAAGGGATATGCTGGCTCTCTTTCCAACTTACTATCCACCCCAGTACAAATGGGATGTAGTTTGGCTTTCCTCAGCCTTTTCCAGACCCAAAGTACCAAATTTTGCTCTGTCTGCTGAGTGCCTATTGTGGGAAATTTGGAGTAACTCCACTGGAGTCAATTGGGTTGCCCTGGATTTACGGTGCTGTAAATGAGATCAGAATTGGCTCAAAGTATATTCCATTAATGAGTCAGATACTGGCAATGCAGCCAATATGCACCCAGAAATGGCTTTAACACAGCCTAGGATATTCAAAATTGGTTTATTGAGAGATGGGCTCAGGGCCAGGATTCTGGGGTTCTCTTTTATTCTTTCCATGAAATTCACCTTCCTGCAGAAGGCCAGCACGAGGCTGATGCAAAACTTAAGAGCCATTTAAGCCCTTAGAATGGGGCTTGTGAGATGCATAAACATTGTGCTGAGCTCTTTGCCTGCCCTGGAGCAGATTTATCGCTTGGAGTTCAAGATGTTCTAGGATTTATCAACTTTTACAGGTTTTTATAGATTTTCTATACGTTAAGTGACACAGAGAGACAGTTTGTAAAATACGGTGACACCACGGATGATCTGTCGCCAGCCATGGGTGGCACAGCAGGACAAGGGTTCAGAGCTTGGCAGCTGGAAGTGCTGCTACAGGAGAAATCATAAATAAGGATTAAATGGTTTTGCTGCAGAGGAAATCCTTTAATCAACTCCTGAACTCTTTATTCCAGTGCAACTTGAGTAAATATCTCACCTCTGGAGTGGAGGCAGCCACATCCTCCTGCTTTGTACAGTGCCACACTCACAGCCCTGGCTGTGCCCTGCTCTGGGGCATTCTGGCATCTTGTGTGGGGAGTGCAGGTGCCCAAATCCCCTCCTCGTGGTGTTTCCCAGGTCTGGAGGAACCCGTGGTGCTGCATGCCCGTCCCTGAGGCGGTGAGGGATGCAGGAAGGGCTGTGTCCTGGCCATGCAGCTCCGGAGGCTGAGCAGGGGCACATTCCAAGCCCTGGGCTGTCCCTAACAGCTCTGCAGTGACTCTGAGGCCAGCTGCTGGTTTTGTGTAGCTGTGTTTGTCCCTTCTCACACAGCAAACACCTCTCCGATTTACCTTCTGCCAGAAAAGCCAAGCAGCTCTGCTAAAGCACTTTCGGATCCTCCGGGACTTCCAGAGGGCAGGTGGGATGTGGGACATGGAGCATGGAGGTGCAGCAGCGCTGGGATGGGGCTGGCTGACAGCCTTGATCACGGCCAGACTGGGATGACTGAGCCCGGCCTTCCTCCTTCCAGCTATTCCCACCATTGCTTCAGGTTCCTCGAAACTAGAAAGCAAGGCTGGGAATGAGGGAGGGAGGGGCTGGAATTGCCACATCCTGTGCGCAGCTGGCAGGAACTGGGATAAAGCAGACGTGGTTCAGTCTTGTGCCGAGGAACCAGAGACATTCCAGGTGGCTGGAACAGGGAAAGGTCACAGCGCCAAGGCCGTGTTCGGGCAGCGCTCTCAGGCACGGGGTGGGCTTGCTGGGGTGTCCTGGAGTTAGGAGTTGATGATCCTTGTGGATCATCACGCTCCCACTCGGGATACTCTGTGATTCTGCTCAGAGTCCGTGGCAGCACCAGAATTCACCTCCTTCCCTGGAGGTTCAGCTCATCCCAAGGCTGTCTCCTGCCACCTTCCCACTGCCGTGACCAGGGCAGGACAGCAGGAAGGGAAGGGATTCGGAGTAAGGCAGCTCAGGATCTGCCCCAGAGCTGTTTGCCAGCCCTAATTGCGCTGTGACTTCATAGCTGCTGCACCGTCAGCGGCTCCCCCTCCCCTCTCCCAGCCGGTGAAGTCACCTCATCCCGGCGGCCGGCGCAGATTTCTCCGTGCAGGGTTTTATAGGATCGCTCACTGTCACAGCCTGCCAGTGAGACATCCATGGGATCTGCCCCAGCAAGGGCTGCTGTCAACAAACTGGGGGATAAATGCTGGGAAATGGGAATTGCATTGCAGATGCCCCTTGGGCACCTCTCCTGCTAATTTGCACTTAGATGGGTGCCTTTCTCTGAGCACTTTATTAATTAAGGCTCGCAGCCCACCTGTGAGGCAGAGAAGTTATTAGTGCCCTCATTTTCCAGCAGAACTGAAAGCAGTGGTTTGCCCACGGCCACAAATCTAATCAGTGGCAGAGCCAGGAATGAGTGAGTTCTTGCAGTCTCCTGTGATACTCCATGCACCCCACTGCCTACCTGGAACAAATTTAATGGCTTCCCTAAAAGTTCACATTTTTGTTAACACGATGTAAATGAAGATGGAGCACCCAAAAGGAGCCTTGCAAGGAGGAGAGCTCCCAGAAATCTGCAGTACCCAGGGCCAAAGGCATTGTCTCCTGTCTGAGCCACAAGCCATCCTCCCCATAAATTCCACACCTCTTCTTGTCCGTCAATTTAGTAGGAGGGTTCAAGCATAAATTTAAAAGAAGCTTTTATTGTACCCAGTGCATCAACATAATTAACACCCAACCCCATTCTTTTGCTTTCTTAGGCTGGAGCAAACCCTGTGCCCTTGGAGAAAATTGTTTCCCCTTTTCCTCCAGGGAATCCAGAGCCTGAGCAGCAGCTGTGAAGAGTGGAGAGAAAGAAAAGAAGTGGGAGATGCTGGAAGTGCTTTGGGCGACGTGAGAAGGAGGATTTGCCCGGAAGGAGCTGTTCAAGGGCCCAGCAGCAAACCAGAGACACAAAACCTGCTTATATATAGAAGAATGTAACCCTGTGTATGCAGACGTGGACGCGTGCATGCCTTGTCGAGAGCGTAAGCGACATTCCCTGTAGATCACTGCTGTGAGCAGCCCTGCTCCTGCAGGCCGAGCCTTGGCGCTGCTGCTGGCCCTGCTGGACACCACCCGCTGCCCTGCTGCCCCATTTATGCAGCAGGATGAGGAGGAATCTCTACACCCAGATTAGTAATCCTGAGAATTCCAAACGTGCTGCAGCGCGGGCACGGCCCAGGCGTGGCGGGGAGCGGGTGCGGAGCAGCTCGGACAGCAGTTTGTGTGTGTAAATATTCATGCCCTGGCACCAGGGGAGAGCAGCTTTCCTATGACTTTAGTTTCTCTGGTGCTACATTTAATATTTGTCTGGGGCTAAACTGCCTCTCTGTGGTGCTACAGTTTCCCCAAGAGGATGTTCTGAAACGTGGGACAAGGAAAGATCTATTTTGGTTATTGATATTTATACACAAGATAGCAGAAAATAAGACTTGTTGAGAAGGTGCTATTTTTTTTTCTTTCTTGCAATCTCTGCAGAAACTAAGACAAAACAAATAATCTACCCCAGAACTTTATAAAACTCCTTTTCCTTGGAGCAGTTTTTTCTTTTGACAGTGTGGAGCTTGGGAAGCAGCAGGCACTGAGGTGGAAAGGACACAGAGCCCTTTCCACTGCAGTGTGCACATCAAAGTCTGCTAGAGCAGCACTTCCTACAGCTCCAGAGCTGGGAATTCTCCTGCGTGGTGATTTATTCAGTCCCAAATCCTGTGAACCAGGGAGGAGGACTCTTATCCAGACTGATCACTAGAGCAGGGGATAACAGGAGAACTTGGCCTTAGAAGTCAAAGGGCTTTTTTTCAGTCTAGTACTGAGCACTTTTTTCCTTGCAGCCAGAACTACCTGTCAGATTTCGGGTACCTTCCACATACAGCGGTGACTGTGCACACTTTGTCAGAAACATTTTTCCTACCTTCAGATATTTGCACCAGAAAATCGACCCTGCCATGGCAGGGAGGGCATTTTCAAAGGCATAAAGGAATGTCAGAACCCGATTTCTAAAGGAAATTTGGCTCCTTGTCTTTTAAAAATACTTCCCACCCCTCACCCAGCCCAGGAAGAAGCCGAGTGGCCGCAGCATCTGGTCAGACCCTGCATTTGCCACTGCTGCAGGAGAGATGTTTCTAAGCAATCTGAAAGCTAAATTCTCCCTTTATCAAACATTCACCGCAGTGTTTGGAGCCCCTGCACACATTTTCCTGGGTGTTATTGATCCGAGTCCATTCCCAAACAGCAGCAAGGGCTCTGCTGGAAGAGCAGATTGTTCGTAGGGAAGAGCCTGGCCCTGCTGTAGGCGATGTGCGGTGTTGGGAGGGGCGGTGTAGCTCCGTGTAGTTTGTCTGTGCATACCCTTGGGATGGTCTCAGAGCCACAGGGACCAGTGAAACATTTTCCTGCCATTTCTGGCCTGATGCTCAGTAATCCTCAGCATCCTGAACCCCATCCCAGCTCAGTCTCCTACAGAGACAAGGACAAATTCTTCTAACAAAAGGAGGAGCCTCAGCTGATTCCAGCAGTGCTGCCAGTGCTGGGCAGAGCCTTAAAAATACCAGTTTCTGGAAATTCCTGAAATGTGGGAGTGAAATTGTGTGTATGGAATCGCACAAGTCCCATTGGAACAGGAACCATGGATGTGAGACTTGGCTGTAGGGGACACCCCCTGCAGCTCTGCCCTGCACATCCTCCCCAGCCCTGGGACAGGCCCGGAGCTGGGTCCCTTCCCTCAGAGGCTCTCCCACAGATTCCTCACCTTTATCAGCTCTGAATGTAATAAGTTTCTCACCTGGAACAGGCATTATTCCGTTTGCCCTGTGCACACAGCTGGCACTGCCCTTGGCTCTCCTGCTGCCCTGGCTGTTGGGGGCTGCAGCCTTCAGGCTGCTCCCAGTGTTTCAATTCCCTTGGAACAGCACAGCCAAGGAAAAGGAAAGGAAGTTCTGTCCTTGCCATCGAGGCCCCAGCTCGGGAGAGCCCCCAAATCTGTGATCAGCCCCAGTGCAGGGATTGCCTGATCTCCCTCAGTCCCAACCCTCCGTGGACAGGCTTGTCTGTAAAAATTCCCAAACCTCAGAGCTCCCAGGGGATCGCTCTCCTTGGGGGCTCCACACAGTCAGCAAAAAACACTAAAGACTTGTCCTGCCCAGCATGGAACAACCACATCTATGGTGCTTCCCACGTGGAAACCAGAGCAGGTCTGGTACCCCAAATCCTGCTTTGTTCCTGATTTGCTTCACTTTTGTAGTTCCAAACTGGATGTTTCGCATGAACCGAGGGTGAAGTTGTTTTGTAGCCAGAATTCCCTGTACAGAACTGGAATTCCTTGTTCGAGGGTACGGATTTGTCAAAGCCTTACATTTTGTGGTGTAATTGCTATCCTTGAACGCCTCTGTTTTTTGACAAGGGATGTTTTTATCCTTTCTACAAGATCTGCTTTGCCCCTGGTTGGTGTTTGCATGGAAAGGGAAGGGTGCTGTGAACTCCCTGGAAATTCCCTGTCCCCTCCCGTGGGCAGGAAACCGGCACAGTTCCCCTCTGGCCCTTTTGTTTTCTCACAGCAGCCAAGCAATCCCTGGGTTTGGTCAGCTGGGAAGGCCGGGGAGCGCTCTCCAGACGGGAAAACAGAGCCCTCTCGGGTTTCAGCGGCGAGGAGAGCGCAGTTATGAGCTCATGGTCTGCACACAGCACGGCTGGCAGGGAAGTCTTCATGAATTTTTAAAGCAGTTCTCTGCCGAGACAGCTCCCAGCACAACCTGGAATTCCATATTCCAAGGTAAAAGAGCAGCCTGGTGTGGCCTGATCAGCTCCTCTGCCACCTGCTCACACAGCTCCTTTGGCCAGGTGAGCTCTGGGTTACACCAGGGCAGGGCTTGGCCCATGAGCTCCACATTCCTCCCTCTTCTCCATTAGATTTATTTTCAGCAGGTAAAAAAGCATGGAATGGGACCAGGCCTCCAGTCACACACCTTGGTGTGCCCAGGAGGGGCAGCACCCAAACCAGGGAGCTGCCGGTGGGGAGGGGTGAGAGTCCCATCCCACTCCTGCTTCAGAGCGGGGAGGCAGGAATTCCTCTTTGAGCCAAGCCCATTGCTAAGGCAGTTCCCTTAAATCCCAAACACTCCTTGACTCAATCTCGTCTGATTTGTGAGTTTGTTTTGTTTCTGTATCACAGCGAAGTTGTAAAGGTCTTAAACCCTCAGCATGAGCAGCAGTTCCTGTTATTGAAATCCATCACAAACTGAACTGGTTAAACTGGTGCAGTGTCTGTCCACAGACAGCCTGGAATGAGGCACTTCCCAGCTGGAAAACTGCACTGCCCTGTGAAAATGGCCCTGATGAGGACAGAATGGCACATCTGCCTTAATATTCAGTTGTCCTACACAACATCTGTCCCTGATCTCGACAGGAGCCTGGGATGTGTAGAACACTACCTGAGGCTCCACATCAAACCCTGGACACGCTCTGCTGTCCATGTCCAGCCCTCCTGGTGGCATCCCAGCTCCCCAGCAGGTGCACAGCTTTCCTTGGAGCCAGGTTGCTCCCAGCAGATTCGATTTTCAATCCAGGCTTCAAACTCAGCCTCATTCTTGTGTAACTCTGCTGTGTGTGAGCTGAGCTTTCCATCTCACCACAACAGGTGAGGAGACCCTGGCCATGCCAGTTCCAGATCCAGGGGCTGAGGGAATTGTAAATACCATGGGAATTGGGTTCCCTTAGGCCCAGCCAGTATGGGGAGGGATCCTCACCTGCTGCTCCTGCCTGGGGTTTCTACACCACAGAATTACAAACACGTGAATATTCTTCCCTGACAATATTTATTTGAATACAGGAGTGAATTTTGACGTAATTTCAGTGTCCACTCCATGGGAATTACTCGTGCTTGAATTTCCCAAGGTTTTTAATATTTACAGGGAATGACTTTGGAGCTTGATAAATATTCACTGAAAGCATCTGAGGATTAAATGGCCATTATTAATTACACCTTTATTAGTTACACCTTTATTAGTTACATCCTTTATAACTACTCCATCAGTAGTTACAGGTGGCACCAAGCAGAGTAAACGCAGCTGCAGTGGGATTTAATTCTGGGTTTTTACAGCACCCCTTTTCCAGTCATTCACCACAGTTTATCACAAAACCCTCCCATCCTCATTAGTCCTGAGGCCACTGCGAATTCCCCAGTCTCTCCCTGGGCATTGCTAAGGGAATGACAGGCAGGGAGTGCCCAGTTCCTGGCATTTTGCTGATCCAGTACCATTGGGATGCAACTCCAGCAGGGTCACTGTGCAGGTTTCCCCCTCACCAAAGCAAGGGCAGGGCCTGTGCTCGGAGTTCCTGGAGCTCCAGGAGGCTCTCGGTCGTGGCTGGATGGGGCTTCTCTCTTTTGTAAAAGGAATTTCATATGCTGAGACTCTTTGTACATATTTATAAGGAATTTATTAAAAAAAAAAAAGAAAAATAATTGTTCAATGGCAAAAAAAGGCTCCGGGTTTTATTTCCTCCCTCAGAGGAATTTACTTCCACAGCCTTCCGTGTTTTGCCATGGAAATCAACAGGTTCCCAGCAGCTGTCATTGGAACTGAAGTTCCCCCTGGATGTTTTCTGGTCCAAGTGTCATGTTCTAGGAGAAGGTAGGACCATCCTCCCAAAAAAACCCCAAAACTTTAGGAATGCAACCCCCATTTCCCTTTGGTTTCCTGCCTTATCGCCAAATAAAGCACTAATTCTGAAGCAGTGTGTCCCACGCTCTCTGTAGAGCTGGGCTCCTACTGACCTCTTCCTACACTTCTCCAAACACATTTTCCAGGTGCATTTAGGAAAACAAATTCAGAATGAGAAGTAGCTTTTCAAACAGTTTGAAAGCAGGAGCACAAATCTTGGGTTCACTGGTACTGCAAAGTGACACTGAAGCCTTTCAGAAACTCCCTGCCCACGGAATCCTCATTTCCCCTTTTCCTGGTGCATATTCCAGGCTATCACACGTAACATTTTTATGCCCAATGAAAACCTTGCCTTCTGCCTTTCTGAACTGTCTCCCCCATCCCAAAGATGAGGGAAGCTATTCCCATTGCAGAGAGCAATGAGATTCCTTGGCTTAGTTCTCCACTTTCACAGGATCCATGTGACAAGAATTTGACATCACTTTGTTTTGGAAAGTAAAGCTTTCCCTCTTCTGCTTCCCTGGACCTCCCAAGCCAGATTTGGCCTCTCCCCAGCTCAGGCTTTGCCTCTCACCATTCTTCCTCAGCCACACTGAACTGTTATTTCCAAAGAAATGTGGAGCCTGAATCCTGTTCCCATCAGCTCCCGTTTGCTTTAATTCTTCCCCTGTGGAATTTCCATCAGCACAGACTCAGCCTCATTCCCTCAGGAACCTCTTGCCGCTGATGGCTCAGGTGGGGCTGTCACCTTGAGCCATTTCCATGGCAATGAGCTGGGAAGATGCTGCTGCTCCTAACGGGGCGGGAGCAGAGGTGGTTTGGGGACAGGGAAAGCTCCAGAACAAACAGCAGCTCCCTCTCAGGGCTTGTGCTGCTGCAGCACCTCAGCAGAGACCTCAGCCACAGGGATGGGGTTAATTCCTGTTAGGGGTCTCCCTCCTCCAGGAGCTCCTGCTGAAGCTCAAGGCTCCAGTTTTCCCTGGAGCACCCAGGCAGGTCCTGGCTGAGAAGCACAGGGCAGAGACACTGAGTTTGTGAGATGCTCTTGGTTAGGAGCTGGGTTTCCACCCAGACAAACCCAACTCGACTTGAACCTCCTCCTGCTCTCCCCAGAGACCGTCCAGAGACTGAGAAATCAGGAGTCTCATCAAGAAAATTAAAGAGGAAAAACATTCCCAGGGAAAGGAAGTGTCATTTCCAGCTTTACTGGTGTGGTCATTCCCAAGTTCCCTGTGATTTCCTTAAGGTGACAGCACGTGCCATTTGTGGAGTCAACTGGAAAAACACAGCTGGGAAGTGACATTTCTCCAGCTGCAACTTTGGACACGAGGTTCTGAAGCCCTGCTTGGGAAGAGTTCTCACAGGTGCTGTGTAAGTGTATTAAGTTATGGATTCGGGGAATGCAGGGCCAGGTAATGTGAAGCTCCTCAGCCAGAGCACAGCTCTGCTCAGCACGTGCAGTCACAGCTCCCCCGCCCTGGACACGCAGTGTTTGTCCATACTAAAAGGACAGGAAAATAGGAAACATCCCAGACACTTTACAACCATGTACGCTCCAGAAACATCCTGGAGTTTCCCATGACATAACCACAACCTTCCCTGCCTTTGAGGGTGAAGTTTCTGGGCACTCACAATTGTTCTGTCGGCTCAGAGCTGGAAGAAAGACTCACAACAAAACCACAGGCGACTAAACGGGGGCACAGGATCCCGCGATTTTCCACCTTTCCTGCTCTGTGCCCTGGTGAGCTGTGCTGCTGTCAGTACACCTGGAAGTGGGCAGAGGTGGTGCCGTCCTTCCAGCAGCGCAGGGTCTCCACGGTGACCGAGCGGCACAGGGGACACGTCTTCTCACGGTCGAACCACAGGCACAGGCACTCCTCACAGAACACGTGCTGGGGGCAGAGGCACCGTCAGCACCAGCACGGAGGGGGCCGGCGCAGCCGACACTCCCAGGATGTGGGAAACAAACCCCAGCTGCCAAAGCTAAAACTGCTTATTGCTGGTTTTTAATAACAGCACTAGAAAGAAACATTCCAAAGGCGTACAACACCTGGGCTGAGACGGTTTTCCTCTACCATGTTTCCATCCTCAATTCCCTGAGTTATTTCAGTCCTTACTGAGCTCCAACAACCCCTTTCTTCCCCCTGCTCCTTGCATTTGCTTTATTCTGCTCTCACTGCCAGGTCTTTTCCATTTCCACAACGTCCGTTCTGCTCCCACTGCCAGGTCCCAGTTTTCCCTTTTCCACAAATGTCCATTTTCACCCCTTATCTCCTCCTCTCATTTCCGCACTGACCCCTCCCTGGATTCTCTCCAGCACACACCATCCAGTCCCAGACCGGAGGAGAAGGAAAAGGGCAAGGAGGGAGCACAAGGAGCTGTGAGAAGCTGAGAACTCTCCACACATGTGGAGTCACTCCTCAGAATCCCAGCTCTGCCAAGCAGATCCAAAAGCAGCTTCTCAGGGGCTTCCAGCTCAGAAACATCTGCACAGATGTTCACAGCAAGGCTAAGAGACGCCTTTGTTGCACAGGATGGCTTTAATTTGATAACCCTCTTATCAAAAGGGAGTATTAAAGCTACCCAGCCCCCCCAAGGGGCAGGTAAAACTCTGCTCACTCTAAACCCAGGATCTGCACTGCCCATTCCAGTCCCTGCCCCACGAGGCTGTGTCCACCCCACAGCCATGGTCACCCCAAGAGCGGCTCAGCTGCCATGATCCAGGGGTTATCCAAGGCAATAAATATCCACCAGGAGCTGGATCAAGACCCAGCAAATGACTTCACAAGCTCCCAGGCTGGCTGTGCCCCTCCCCACTGCAGGAGTTCACTGAAGGAGTGCCAGCAGGGGAGTTTTGGGCTCTTACCTGGCACATAAGGATCAGAGGTTCCCTGAACTCCGCCTGGCAAATGGCACAGATGTCTCCCGCCTCGCTGCACTGCTGGCTGGTGGCACGGACTCCATAGGTCTGTCAGAGAGGAGGGGAAAAAAAAACCAAACCCATGTCAAAGGATTGGAAGGGTGAATGTGCACAAAGACACTGCTTTTCACCCCCAGATTCCCCAGAAGGACACCGGTGTCGTGTCACTCTGTTTGGGGAAGGGGGATCTGGGCACAGAGGGAGTCTGGAGCTCTGTGCTCCCTGTTTGCTTTTCCCCTCGAGCTGACTCCATCTTTTAGGGCCTCCACTCGTGCAGCAAGGATAATGGAATTTAATGAGCTCAACAGGGAGCTGAGAGGATTAATTCAGCATCATTTGCAGGGGTGTTTAGATGGAGGGAGGTATTATTATTAGCGAGTAGACAATAGAAGAAAGAGTAACAGCAGCAGCACCCACAGGCTGCCCACCTTCTCTTTAGATACAGGGAAAGTAAATGTTGCTTCTCCCACTGTAACAGAGTCAGGGGAAGCAGAAACCTGCAGAGGGAAAATGACCAGCCCAAGCCCAGGGAATAAGCAAGATAAGCTCCAGCAAACTTTGATGAGGTTCTTTTCTTCTACAGTCTTTGATTTGACCCTTTTAAAATGTAAGTCACGGCAGCAGATCTAAATATCAGCCCTGTGGAATGCAGTGCCTGGGGTAATTCCTGTGTCAGTGTCACTGCACATCAGGCACCACGAAGTCCTTCCCACACTCGGCACTACAAAGTTTTGTCAGCTCTTTGCAGATGGATTCATCCGTATTACACAGAGCTTCCAATCAGACAGAACAGGAACAATCTCTCACCACAGCTGGGGCAGGGCAGATGTCAGAAAAGATCCCTGATATCCCTGACAGGAGCCCCCAGCTTCTCTGGCCATGGGATAGCGTTGTTTTACTCTGTGCTCCTGACACATGGAGCAATGTTCCATTTTATCATCCAGCAGGGACAAGGTCCCACCTCTGAGATTGCTCCTCTACGTTTAACTCCTTACCTGAGGGGTGCAAAGGACCTTCAGCGCCTTCCTGACACTTCCCACACGGCCACAGATGTCAAAAGACTGCAAAAAAGACATCCCATTTTAGACCATTTTCACAAAACCTCTGTGTGTGTGCATGTGAGCCCAGAAACTCAGCAAACTCTCTCCAAATGGATACTCAGAGGGGAAAAAGTAACAATAGTGCCAAAAAAGATTTCATGGTGATCATGAAATATGTAATAAATGGGAATTGACAGTGGGGAAGGGTGGCCAGAAAAGCTCTGGGAGCAGCTGACTGCAAACTGGGGACTTCACAGGACACAAAGAGGGGCTGGCACCAGGCTGTGCTGGGGACAATTGTCCACCCCACCAAGTAGGGAAGGGCTAAAATGGACCCGTTCCCATAGGGAGGGGAAGGGAATGGGAAAGGTAAAAAAAAAAAAAGGGAAAACAGCTTGAAAACCCAACCCAGTCCATCAGCTTTATCCTCCCTATCTGCTGGCAGAGCTCAGGCAAAGACACTGAACTAAACAAGATGTGAAAGGTAACAGTGCAAGGAACAGGCTGGGGCTGGTGGCACAGCAGGAGCTTTGTGTGGCACCTGAGGGCAGGGGAGGCTGCGATGCTGCAGCTGCAGAGCTGCAGCAGCACTGCAAAGGCACACAGAGCTGCACTCGGCTTTCTGCTGCTTGTGATTTTTGGTGAGTGTGATTAAGTGGGCTCACTGCAGGGAATGCCAGTGAGATCATCCTGCGATGGATGTGGAAGCAAATGAAGGCACCAATAATGCTTCCAGTCAGCACAGACAGGGCTCCCAGGGTCCTTCCAGTAATGCTTCCACTCAGCAGCCACCACTTGAGGCTGCCCACTGCCTCAGACGTTCCATCTCCTAATGAGGATGGGGATCAGCCCTTTTCCACAGTGCCATTCTCAGCTTTTCCCAGTTGCTTTGCTCACAGCATGACTCCAACGCCTTTGCTCCAATGTCTCCTCTCTCCCAGCCCATATTCCCCCCTCATTTCTTTCCCTCTGGAGCTCCCTGCACCCCCAAAAGCTGCGTGTTTCAGAGGTCCAACATCCATTTCTCACCCATGCCCTGCATTTTGTGGCACCAGCCATCATTTTACAACTGGGTTACTCACAGGGAGTGCTTCTGCTCAGGACAGGGAAAAAGCACACCTGGACGCTCTGCTTGTGAACACCTGGGATTTCTCCACCAAAACCAGAGGTTCATGGCTACACAGTCCAGACAGAGGCACCACCACAGCTCCCAGCAGCTCCATGAAACCTTCTGGAAGTGCTCCTGCCCTTTGTGCAGGGGAAGGGGATGCAGCCCCAGCCGAGCCCTGGATTTCTGCCAGGAGCACAGAAGCTCTCAGTGCCAAATTGGCTTCTGTGGTTTTTCTAATGTGGTTTGTGGCTTTGCTAATGGGGACTCCTCTGGGGATATTTTCAGTGTCTCAGGCAAGGAACTGGAGCTGCAGCTCTGGTGACTGTAAATGGGATGGGCACACCCAGTGCTCCATGCTCTGGAGTGGGAGAGGGTGCTCCCCCTCTCCTCTCACTTCCAAGCAAAGTCTTGGTGTGCAGAGGGCTAACCTTGACCTGGACACCAACTCTCCAAAATGAAGCTGCTTTTCCAATCTAGGTCACCCCAACACTCCCTATAAAGGCTTCACAGGGCAGAAACATCAAGGTAACCCCTAAGGAACTGCTCTCACCTGGGCTCCCCACCCACAGCCCCTGCCCCTGGGCCCAGCAGCTCTAGTTAAGCTCAGCCCTGGAGGTCTCAGCTCATGGTTGAGCTGTGCTCTGAAGGTGCCGGTGTCCAGTTTGGCTGTGCCTTGCTCCAGATCCCCCTGCTCTGGACACCCCAGCACCTGGAGTGACTCCTCATCCTCACCCTGAGCCTGTCTCATTGCTGTGGCTCTGCCCTGCAGTTGCTGGACTGTGTCTGACCCTGGCTGGGGAGGCCCTTTCCTGGCCAGCTGTGGTTCTGAGCTTCACTCCCCTTGCTCCAAGGAGCAGAAGTCCCCACCAGCATCTTCCCCCTCTGAGGGCTTCTCCAGGAGTAGAAATGGCACGGGGAACTGCATCCCTTTTCCAGGTGTTGTGTTACTTCTGCAAGCAGGGACACAAAAAGGTCACTAGAAATTTGCTCTTGTATGTCTGAGCTGCCAAGCCAGAAGGGCAGGGAAGGGTGGATACTGCCGTGGGTCCAGGCAATGACACCTCTGAAAGGGCCAACAATCCTCTCCCACAGCACAGAGAGGAGAGCAGGGAAGAGCTGAGGACGGAGGGGTGTGCAGGGAGCTGCACTGGCCTCACGTGCTCCTGTTCCGGCACTGTTTGCTCTGCCCCTGGCTCGGCCTCAGACCTGCTGTGACCAAGTCACTTCACTGGCCATGACCTCCTCTGCCTATTTTGCTCACAAGAACTGCAAAGTCCTCAACAGGAGGGGTTGCACGACCCTACTCCTATACAATACAGAGCTACACTGTGATTTAGCATTGCTCTGCTCCTCTGAGTTGTTTCCAGCTTGGATATATTCTCTATTCTTCATTTTTCAGTCTGCTCCTGCAGAGCCACAGGCACAGACAGGTATCTGGGACGGACCAAGCCTGGCCTTTCTCAGAGGGGTGGACAAAACACCCCTAGAAATGCAACTATTTCTAGACCTCAGACCTGGCACTGTTCTGGCTAAATCACACCTACTTGTTTACAACTGTGCAGACTCTATGCTCTTAACATTCTTATTTTTGAGGAAACATTAATTACTCTGTCCATCACTTGTATCAGCCAGACCAGGATCTAGAATGGGGCAGAGCTGCCTGTTTTATCCAAGAGAGGACTTGGATGTCCCTCTCTCTCCCTGCTGCACTCAGAGGAAAGCTTAGGGACAAACATGTAGCTGTCTGCAGCCTGCCTTTGTGTGACATCTGGAGGTGTGGAGCCAGCCAACACCTCTGCCAGAACCGCTCCCCCAAGGCCGGCTCCCCTTCTCGTGCAGCCTTTGCAGAGAGGGATTAACAGAGCAGCAATGACTTCATGAGTCTGATGCAACACTGGTGAGCAGCCTCAGATCCTCCCCCAGCCCAGCAATGCCCACACGCTGGGGAAGCAAAAAGCCTTTGGCAGCTGAAGCACGCAGTGCCCTCAGCTGCTGCAGTTTCCTGGGCAGGGACAGCCACAACCCAAAGGTGCATTTGTCCCCTTCAGCCGTGCTGCTTCCCCTGCTCCTGCCCCAGCTCCCCAGGGCGTGTTAACGCGGTGGTGCTCACCTTGCAGAGGCTGTACATGATGATCAGGATCCCACCCAGGAAGTAGCTGCTGGACGGATCGTCTCCCATGATGTATTTGTACCACAGCTGGATGGGCACAAGGGAGCGGAACAGCTGGCTCAGCTCCTCAATAATCAGATAAAACTTTCCCTGCAAGACAGCCACGCAAGTGAGACATGATTTGAGACATGATTATCATCAGCAAGTCAAAAGAAGAACATTTAATTGGTGCAGGGCTGGTGTTCACTGATCACTGCACTGTTAAATGGTGCAGAGACCATATTCATGAGATGCAGCTTTCTCTGCAGCCACTGAACTCTGTGCCTAGAAAGGATAAATACCCCTTCATTCCTCCACAGGGAACGTCACTGACACAGCTATGCTGAATTCTGGAATTTTAAACTTTAGACCAGGTTATGGATACACATCTTATTGCTTATCTGGACAACGCTGCAGAACACTAACAGCAAAGTACGATTACTATGATGTAAATTTTCTATGATATTAATAATGAGAAAAGGAAAGCAAGGTAAATCTCTTTGATCTTATACCCCTGCTGAAAGTACAGGGATTAAATGAAAAGTTAGGAAGACCTCAGTCTTCCTGACATCTTTTTAGGTAATCCCAAAGAATCAAATTAATTACATTTGCCAGCATCCTTCCCCTTCCCCTCAGGTGTGCATTGGCTCTTGGGCAGTGCACAGAGAAAGACTGGTGCTGAAAATTAAACCCTCAGGGCACTTACAACTCAAAGGGACCAAATCTTCCTGAAGATCTCAAGGAAGGAAAGATGGGGAGGGGGAAGTGTGTCGGTTGAAATGCTTCTCTCTCAAAAGAGACTCAAAGAATGGGCAACATCCTTTGTCAACCTTCACCAGAGCATGAATAGAAGTGTCTAATTTAGGGCTACGCCCAGCCCTAAGGAGGATTTGTTCTGTCCCATGCTGTTTACAGAGACAGCTGGTGGCAAACTGAGCCCAGAACGATGCTTGATCTGCAATGACATTATCTGGACTGAAAGATTTGGGTTTGTCCTGTCAAAATCCTTTTATTTGCTAAGCTCCTGGAGAAGGGGAAATTCCCCTGGAATTTTGCTGTGTTGTCCCAGTTAGCTTTGTCATCAGTGATGTCATCGCAGGCCAATCACTAATTGGTGAGGTGGGGATGGGGATTAAGTCCTCGCAGCCGGGCTGGCAACAGCCAGCGCCCTTCCCCGGGGGCTCGGGATGAGATCACTCGCAGGCCATCCTGCTGCTCCCAACAAATCGAATCCTTCGGAGAGCTCTGGCACGCTCATGATCTCATATCCCCCGGGACACGAGTGAGGTCACACCAGCGGTTGCTAACGGACCCGGGCTGCTTTCCTGCTCTGCCCATCCCCTCCTCCGCACTAATCCCCGGTGGCATCACAGAGCAAACACGTAACAGCAACAATCTGGGCTCCTAAATGCGAGCAATTTATTAAATTAGCACAGAGGTCTCTCTCCAGCCTCGTGCTTCGATGCAATCATCGTTTATTTCGGGAGCTCCTGTGGCAGAAATGACAACGCTGTCACCGTGTCCCTCCACACGGCTCTGATGAAAGCTCCCAGCAAGCTAAAGGCAGCAAACTTTGCTTCCTCCAGCTTGTTCCTCCCACCCACCGTCCTTCATTGATCCCTGCTTCCCCAGCAGCTGGGCTGGGACAGGTCACTGCTTGCTCTCCCATTGCATCAGACAGAGCTGCTGCACCCAGCACCTCGGGCATCGAGGCTGGAATTCTTCTACAACACAAGTTCTGAGGCACTAAAACACCCGAGCCCACAGCAAGATGTCAGGAAAGCTGGTCCAAGGCAGCCCCAGAGCACTGACAGGCTGTGGAGGCGGCAGTGGCAGCAAGTGATAAACTCCAGTGTCTAACCACAGCTCCTCCTCCCGCCCCACAGCTTTCAGAATTCCCTTCTCTAAGGCAACTCTTCAGTTGGCAGTGGTAACTGCAGGGTACCAGGATGTTTTAGCAGCTAGAAACTTGGTCGCAGCCTCCCGAGAGTGGGGACAAGTTCTAAAGGATGCATGCCTCCATGCAGCCCCTTAACAGCACCCACACGACCATTAAATGTTGGTAAGTTTAGAGTGATTCCAGCTGGGAGGGAGGGAGCAATACAAGGGCAGCTGAGCATCACTTGAAGAGAACAAGAAAGTTCTAAGTCTTGTCAGGCATCTCAGTGCACCACACCAGCCCCTTTTTTAAACTAGGAGAAGTGCCAGAAAATCAGAAATAATTCTACAAGGGGCTGCTGCAGAAGTGAGGCCCTCCTTCTGAGCCAGAAGCTTAGAAAATGAGGATTATTCCCTATAATTTCAGCAGCAAAATGGAGATTTCTGATAGCAGCACCTTACTGCAGATAGCATCCATCAGTGGTAAGCACACTCCACATACCTGTCTGCTACTTCTCAGCTTTGCTATGTCTTGGCTATCTAGGTTACATTTTTCAAAGTCAAATCTTTGTCTCGAGCTGTATTGTGTCTGAAAAATTCAGCTAAAATATATCAGCTTTTTTTTTTCTTCAAGATTAGCACTGTGTGTTATATGGAGCACAAATGTAATTATTTCTCCTGTGCATCTGACTTGGCATGACAGTTTAAAATAAGGCAAGGCCTGTCTCTGTTAGGTGACTTTTCCTGTCATAAAAATCTGTGTAAATCTGGAAATTTTCTCTGGAATGCATTGTAGAGAGATTGAACAGCTCTCGAAGATCAGCAAAATCTTTCTGGTGAGCCTGTGAGCCAGCCCCAGTGCAGGACTGGACTGTGCAGGAGCCAGCCCCCCAGAGCAAGCTGAACTGCAGAGATTAAATAGGATATTACCTGAAATGATGGCTCCTAATGAGAGTGGAGGTAGGTAACAGAAGAAAGGCTCTGCTCTCACCGAGGGTTAAGCCTGACCAAGAGGTGAGAAGGGCAGTGCTGGCCCTGCTTCCTCCGAGGGAGTTCTGTGAGAGCTGCTACTGCTGGTATCAAGCACTTCATTAGCACACGTGGGGAAGGGCTGTGCTGGGATCTAATTTTAGCAGCTCTGCTGATGAGCCTCAGATACCACATGGTGAAATTTTGATTCCTTTTTTTCAATGCTCAGTTAAAAAACCAAGTGGATGACTTGTGTTTAACCCTCCATTTTTCTGCACCTCCTTCACCACATAGAAAGACCATTTTTATACTTCAAATCAAGCACTTATTTTGAAAGAGGAGAATTCAGCATTTTCATACAATTGCACTTTTCTGTCTGTTCATGCAGTATTTCAGTCTGTAATGCACTGACTCTTTTTGCACATTGAGCATGTAACTTCTTGGTATTTTGTTACATCCTCACTACTTGATGGCAGATCTGCATCTGATCCCTTCCTGCCATTTGAGCTCTGCTCAGAGGAGCACATTTCTAAAATTTCTTCAGTCCCTTTACGACATCAGCACTACAGAAAACACTTTTAAAACCCCCTTATTTTCACGTTGCTGGCTGACCTCAGGGACAGCTTTCCTCTGCATTTTCTAAATGAGAACCTGAGACGCAGAAAGACGAAGGTCAGGGTAAGGCTGTTTTGGTGCCCAAGCTGAGATGTCTGGGATTAGACTTTTTATAAAGCACTTCATTTTACAGATCACGTTACCATTAAAAGCTGAACCACTGACTTCAGCTTGCAGCTCTACCTGACTTTTCTAGAATCACATAGGAATTATTTGGCAAAGTAAAGGACAGAATTAATTCTCCCGTGTAGCATTCAACTTGAACTCGTAAGAATGCTCTTCCAGCAGTCTCTTTGTTTCCTATGAACTTTCCAGTTGCTGCAACAGCTTCTTTCAATCTCTCACCTTCATCCTTGGGGCGTGGTGATGGAGGGAAGTCTCACAGAAAAATAACATGGAACAGTATAATTAAAAATTGAATCCCAACCTAGATACAGCAAAGGGGGCACATTGCAGCAGCAATGTTTAACTCCCCCAGAGCCTCCCCGAGCCTCCCCTGAGCAGTCTCTTTTGACATAAGGCTTTGCCTCAGTGCATGTGTGCCTCCCCACAAGCAAACAGAGAGGCACAGCAAGGATTGACACAGCAGAATTAGAATGGGGGATGCAAGGGAAGTGAGAGAAGTTGCAATGAGGCAACTGCAAGGTGTGATTAGCACTCAAGGGAAGCTCCAAGTCTCGCTTGTTCTGGTGCCAGCAGCATTAGGGCACGCTCTGAAACAAGGAGAGGCTCGAAAAAACTTTGGAGACCTGCTGGCAATTTGGATCAGAGGAGAGCAGGCTCTGCTGAGATTCCAGGTCACTGTGCCAATAGATAAAGTGTTGGGTAGGAGCAGTAGACAGCATTGTGGCACAGAGGATGCTGGTGAAAATCCATGCAGGATTAATGAGGACTGATGTCAAGGTGGGACTAGAGGGGAAAATGAGAATTTTAGTTAGTGCACAACACTTCTGAAAATAACATCTTTTGTATCTTAAACTGGAAAGTTAAACTGGGAAAGCACTTAAGAGCAATGAGTTTTTAGAAGTTCAGTAGCAGTGACTTGCAAAGTGTGTTTAGGGAGGGGGACAGAGGAGTCCCCACTCCTTGGTACCTGCTCTTGTGCTTCATTATTTTTCTTTTGTAAATAATAAATCCCACACTTCTGACTCTGGGACAGCACATCAGTCCCAGATTGCAGCAGGGGAAATTCTTTGCAGAACATCCTGGAGTTCCTGTGGCTCAAGAGGATCCAAGCTCAGACTGCTGTACAAGAATCTGTTTGTGAGTGAGTTCCCCCAAAGAGGATCCAAGGTGAGAGAGGAGAGAGGAATGAGACGATGGGCTGTCACCTGTCTGGGAACACCACTTCAGCCACACTGTGAGGGAAAAGCAGGAATAACTTCCATAGTGCACAGACAAGGACCAGGAACATCTTTGCCTGGCTATTTTTTATTAAATATCATCTATGTGCCAGCTCCCAGTGGGGTTTTTATTGCTTCTGTATTTTTAGAGGACTCAAATGCTCCAAGAACCCTTTTTTTCCCCCCTTAGGACAAAAAAAAGGTGCAGTTTCAGAAGGAATATGTAAATTAATGTGCCAGGTTCCATGGCACTGCTGTACCCATCTATGGCAGGAAACATGATGTGCACCTGAAGAAGGTTTTTGGTCCAAGGTCCACGTGCAGAATTTGCAATTGCTGCCACATCCAGGCCAAGTTTTCTCTGACCAGACTTGATGAGATGGTATTAAAAAATAAAAGCACTAACAAAACAATCAATTGAAAAAAAACACCTAGCAAGTATTTTCAAAGCTGCAGTGAGGGGCCAGTGTCAGGGTTCTCCTGCGTTTTCACTCTCCTGGAAATGCAGTCCCCTGTAACTTGGCTGCATATCTGACTTGAGCATGCAGAGAAAATTCTTATTTAGGGCCTTTCTTATGTATCAAAATGTCCTTGGTATCTTTGTCCCCTATAGAGATAGGGATACATATATAAAAGAACTTGGGATAACGGTTTCTTACAGTTCTTTTCAGTTTGGTTTTCTTTCTCCCTCCCCCCATGTTTCACTCAATTCTCCAGCTCAGATTGCTGACAACGACATGAGGAGGGGATGGGAGACTTGCAGGCACCTGGGATTTCCTAAGTGAAATCTTTGGCAACTGTGTCTTTTTATTATTTATTTCCTTATTTTGAATTCCACCCCCCTCAAGCTGTCATTCCTTAGCAGTGAAAATGAAAAGCTGCCATTGATGTGTGTACAACAATGGAAGCCTCTGCAGGCCACATGGCTCCTGCAGTTTAATTTACTTTAATTCATTTTATATTGAACCAAATGATCTTATTTGCCTTTTTTAATGGAGAGCCTTCAGCACGCAGGGTGGGAGCCAAACCCCCCTTCCAAAGGAATGATGAGCTCAGCTGTTACTGAAACTTGTACCCAGCCTGATGCGCCTGGCACAGCTCGGGGGGAGGGAGGGACACCTCCAGCCACAGGTATGATCCTTCTCCTGGAAACTCCACAGGCTGGGAGAGCAGCCTGATGCTGGGGTTACCTTCCTTCTCCTGCTTTTCTCTCCAGTTCACAAGTTCTTCTTTCCCTGCACAAATCCAAGCGTTATCTTAGACCAAAAGTTGCCCTTCCTTTTCATACCAGGAACACATGACCCAGGTACTCTGGATGGGGAGAACTGAGTGTTCTAACCCAGATTTTTCACATGTTTACTTCCAAATGGAAAAGATGCATCTAACTGATGTAAGCAGGAGTTTAGTGCTATTCACTATTTTCATTAACGATCTTGAAGGAACAGAGTAATGTACAGCTGACACTAAACTGGGAAAGCCTGTAAACACTGGAAAGAAAGATCATATTCCAAATTCATCTTGACAGACTGGAGAAATGGTCTGGAAAACAGGGAGGGAATGAAAACAGTCCAGAAGAGGATAATAAGATCTGGAATTAACCATCTCTGAGAAAAGACTCAAAAAATGGTTGGTGTTCAGTCTACAGACAAGAGTGAGGGGAGATATGAAGACTGATAAATAAAAGAAAAAAACACACAGTATTCAGAGAAGACCAAAATCCCAAGGAGCAGCAGGAAAAGCCAGGCTAGCTTTGCAAGTGCCTTTGAACTTCCAAAATGAGGAAAATCTGAAGAGCCAGCTCAGAGGCTGAGTGCAGGATGATTAAAGCTCCCCACATCCCATCCACAGGCAAGTTTTAGGATCTAGTGCTGACTGCCAGCAAGAGGGATCTGCAAGGGAGCTCAGGATTCAATCCCTCTGTGCTGAACTCCACCCCTGAGAGCGCAGCAACCTCCACTTCAGGCCCTCTATTAGGGGAGCAAGGGGCTGCTGTCCTGAGTAGTTATATTGGCACAAAAACTTCTCACTATATATAAATACACATCTCGGAAAATCTAGCTCTACTGAGTTACATTTATATTTCTCCAGCAGCCTGTTACCATTAAGTGACAACCACCCAGAAGTTCATAAACTCCAAGCTGGGCTTCAAGGAGAAATACAACTAGGAGGGCATTGGGAGGAAGATAATAACTTTGTACTTGGCAAGTATTCAGATAGCAGATAGCAAAAAACTTGATAAAAATCTTGGTCAAAGTTAATGTGCCTAAATTGCAGTAGAAGTGTTCTAACTGAGCAAAAGCTTCTATTTAAAAACCCTCATCTGTGTGGCATTGTGCAGATGTCAGCTGGGTCACCAGGCTCAGGGAAGGAGCTCAGCTATGTGATCACCAATTACAATTTCCATGGTCTCCTGTGGTTCTCCTGGAGCTCTCCCATCCCAGTTTGATCTTGCTTAATTTGTTACACCAGATTTCATCCCTGGCTGGCTTAATGGCTGCAGTGCAGAGTCAGGGAGAAAACCAAATCCAGATCTAGTGGTGGGTAACAGCAGTCTCAGGTGTCAGGGGACGGTGAGACCATCCACAACATCCTAAGACAAAAAGGGGCTTAAAAAAGTGAGACACATTGCTCTCCAGAAAAAGGTATTAAAAATAAAGCATCTGTGCTCTGAGTCATTACAGGCCCTTGACAGATGTGATCCTACCAGCCTCTCACTGGAGCTGCAAATAAAGACCCCTTCTCTTTCTTCTCTCCCGACAAGGATTGATGAGTACTTGGGATGGCTCTCAGACAAGCAAGCAAAGGCTGTGAACCTTTTCCAACACTGCAATTTATCTTGGGAAGACTATTCACATCACTTCTCCCTCCCTCCCCAGCCTGGATTATGCTCTGACCCAGCACATTAATCTCCCAAAATATAATAATAATAATAGAAAAAAGGAAAAAAAAAAGCTGGACAATTGCCAGAAATAAATTAATACCCATCTCAGATAGCCCTGCTGTGCAGGAACAAACTGCTCAGCTCCCCTGCCACCCATGTCATTTCTAAGCAAAACTATTCCCAGTTTAGATACCCCCTGAAGTGCCCTGCCTGAGACTTTCAGCAATTAATGCTGGTACCTTGCATCTATAGAGTGCCTTTCATCCCAACAGCTGCCAGAAAGTTTCTTTACTGAATGCAAATAATACACATTGCTACATTTGCCACTGAAATGTGGATGCTACTGAGTGGAGGAAGAGGCAGCATGAGACATCTGTAAAAGTAAAAACATCTCAAAAGGTATTTTAAGAGAGAGAATGCAGTGAGAAAGTTTCAAGTTAGGCCTAGTCTACATATGGTTTCATGAACATTTAAATACGTGAAGCATTTGATTTAAATGTTTCTTCACCCACGGTTAGAACTGGTGCTGTCTTTTGTGGCATCAGTAGCTCCAGTTTAACCCAGTTCTGTCTTTGACCCAAGTGGAAAGCCAAAGAGACAAATACCTGCAATTTCTTCCCATGACACAAAGAGGTTCCTGCTTTAGAAATATGAACTCAGAAAACAAGACTTAAAGTCAAAGAGGGAAGCAGTTATCTGGCTGCTAGCACCAATTCCTCCTCAAGGAATTCTTACCTCACCTCTCTGGACTTTAATCATTGCTGGTAGTACCAAACCCTTGCTCAGGCCTGTGATGGCTCAAAAACCAAACTTCGATACCCAGGTGACTTTCTGCCAAAGGTTTGTCAAGAGATTTTAACATTTTTATTCTTCCATCCATACTTGGCACTGGCACAGGGTGCCCAGAGAAGCTGTGCCTGCCCCTGGATCCCTGGAAGTGTCCAAGACCAGGCTGGATAGGGCTTAGAGCAACCTGGGATAGTGGAAGGTGTCCCTGCCCACGGCAGGGGGTGGGGCTGGGTGGGCTTTAAGGTCCCTTCCAACTCAAGTCATTCCAGGATTCTCTGATTCCATGCTGCAAATGTGTGGTAAAGGTATCAGATTATCAAAGACAAAGGTCTGTGCATCATGAAGAGTCTCCTACCTTTGACTTGACAGCAAGGATGATCTTGGGCAGGGCCACGATGAGGCATTTCAGGGAAATGGTGAGGTACTTCAGCACAAAGTCTGCGATGCCCACGATCCACATGAGGTCGAAGAAGTCCAGCCTGTCCAGGTTGGGTTTCATGAATATAAGGCTGAAAGGCACGAGGCACCACAGCTCAAATACCACTGAGGAGAAGCTTGCTCAAGCTCCTTGTATCCACTGCTGGCTAGAGAGAGCCTAGAAATTCCCCTGAACTTCAGGGAAGTTCTCAAGGGCAAGAGGAGGAAGACATGCAAATTAGACCTGTGGTTCCTCTGGGACTCCTGACTTTGCTCTTGGCCACTTCTGCTGAGGCCAGCAGGTTTGCTCACTGTCACAAAGCAGGACCCAAACATCTATAAAGTCTGTTCTGGGAAACAGCCATCTCCATAACCTGCCTTTCCCACTGCAGCAGAGCCTCTGGTGTGCAGACAGTGTCCTTAGTGCACAGGCTTGCTCCACGGGATCGGGGTGTAAAGGCTTGTCCTGGAAGTCCTGCTCAGAACAGTTCTGGTTCCCTGGGGAAGTGAACACCCCGACAGCCTCTGAGGCTGGTTTGCCACAGGGGCACAGTCCCTAAAGCTACTGTGCACATGAAACAAAGTGGTGACAAAAGAAACTCTGTACCAGACACAGCAGAAAGGTCAGAACTTCACGTGTCACGCTCTGACAGTGGCCACTGCCTAAAGCAGGACAAGAGCTGGGCTCTGTTAAGACTCTTACCTGAACCAAAGATCCAAAAAAGTAATGCCCCTCACATAATGTCCTTTACTGGGATGAACATTTGCTGTTTAAAAAAGCAGAGTCTGGGACAGCAGAAGTTCATCCAGCAATGGGCAGGAGCTACTGACTTGAGCAATAATGAGACCTAGACCCTACTCAGGCTGAAAAACCAGCATTCACCTTCAGAGTATCTACCTGCTAAAGCCTCATGGTAGAAAGCAAAAACTTAACAGAAAAAAAAATTAAAAAAGCAAAGTAACCAACCCAAAATGAAAAGCCTGAACATGAATTTAAAATACTCACAACACTGGCACAGCACAACAGGTAAAATTACACCCTAAAAACAGAAACAGAATCAGAGACTTTACTACTATTCATGCACTAGAAACAAGAAAAAAAAAAATCAGGAAATGAAAAATAAGGCAGAAGGAAACAAAACTGAAGCAGACATTTCTAATTTGACAAGCCTGGCTTGTGAATAGTCCCAGGTCCCCACACAGCGAGCAAGAGATACACCAGCCTGAGCATGACACTACTGCAGTACTCACAGGAACAGGGCTTTTCACGGAGCTGTGGCCCAGCCTGTCCACTGGTCATAAGCCATGCTCTAAACTGTCTGTAGGATGGCCCCAAATTGCTAAAACCCCTTTATTTCAGATGGCCTAGCCTTTATTTAAACTAGTCCCATTCACGCTTTTAACCTTGACCACCTTCTTAGAGACACGCTGTTACCCTGTGGTGCAAACAGATTTCACTTTCACACCTTTCTGCCATTCCTGTTCCTTCCTTTCCACTCCCTCCCACAAGCTCCACACAGTGAATCCCATGGCTTGGCCCCTCCCATTCACACCCACACGTTCAAGCCCTCTCAGCTCCCCCCCTTACTTTGCTCCCTCTCTGTCATTATTCCTATCTGCTTTAAGCAGGGACAGTGCTGAACCAAATCCATTAGTACAAACCTTTCTGTATTTGAAAACTAATTTAGTCAGGATTTGAAAGGCAAGGCTACCTTAATTACCTCAGATCCAAGTGCCTCCAAGCTCTGAGAACACTGGAGTAAAGCACTGCTATTTCATCTCCTGTCCTAGACTCAAAGCTTGATAGACTGTTACAGGAAGAGGAAAATCAGTGGGTCAGTTCCTTATCTGCCTCTGACACCTGCACTTTATGTTCAGTTGCAGTGGTTAAAATGGGAATTCAGAGGTCCCTCTTGAAAAGGATCCACCCTGCTTTGATATCATCACACCCTGGCCCATTTATACACTGGTTATGCCCTTTATTGATAGTAGCATAATCCACTGGTGAAGTGACACACACATTCTTTTCCTGCACTGAAAGATATTACAAAGATGTAACAAAGACAGCAGATCCTTTAGGCACACACACTTCCTCCCAAAGTGTGGGGAAAAGGGGGCTTCCCTCTTTTCCTCCCTGGCAATTATCTCCTGCTTCCATCCTGTACAAGGTAAATTTTGCCCACCTGTTGTAAAGCTGCTGAGAGCTGAATGTGTAAAGCAAGTAGAGGGTGTTTCCAGTGAGAAAGGCCAGGATCCAGAAGACAACCAACACTGATCTCTTCTCCTGAGCAAGGAAAAGAAGCAGAGTTATTTCAGCTCGAAATCTCAAGACTCAAGCTGAGCCTTCAACTGCTGAAAAATCCAACCCAGGGGATGTAAATATGTAACAAAGTGTTCAGTAATTAGTTTACTTATACAGGACTAAGAAGCAGTCTGCTAGGTAAAGACATATATAAACACAAGCAGAAATGCCTCTCATCAGGTAACCTTTTCAATGAAGTAACTTTAGAGAAATTAATTGAAATAAGCTGGTGAAAACCACCTTACTTGCAGAATACATCTTCAAAGTTGGGATCTTTCTCAGGACATCTAAAATCTCCTGATATTTAAAATGCAGTATGACAAGCAGATTTTAAAAAGTCCATTCCACATATTGTCCTAAATTCTGAGCTGTCACGTGGTTGGAGTGACAATTCATCAAAGGGGTGTTTTATAAATAGATCCAAAGTCAGTCAGTGGAAGGCTTAGCTAAATCAAATACACCCCATCACTACATGAAGCACATCTGGGTGTTATCCTAACGCATGGAGATTCTGGAACATGCATTTTTGATTGAAGAACTAATTAAAGGTCGGAAGAAGTGGAAATTTTGCATTTCAAAACACATGGAATGTTACAGACAGAAGCTGGATGGCAGAAGATATTGTCCTGGGTCTTGGCCCTCTGTAAGTTTGGGGAGTAAATTTTATTCCTGAGAGGAAAACACCCACCATTTTTCTTGTGAGCTGATTTATTAAGAAAGGAGGTCTCTGTAGCTGTTCTACAGCCAGGACTGTTAAGATGAGATTTAAAGCAGGCAGATTAAGGGGCACACTGCTGGAAGGACAGAGGTGCAGAGTGCAGGGCAACAGCAATCTGTTACTGGATTGTGCCATTTATCTGTTCATTCAGCACTGGATCACATTGAGTCCACTGCTGCTGGTAGATACAAGTATGCACTTGTGCCACTCGTGTAATTTTAACAAAAAAGCAATTCTAGCCTTGTGCTTTTAGTGCTGTTGAACTGTTCTCCTGACACAGAAGATGAGAAAACCTGAAAAGATCTGCTGGTTTCTTTATATTCTAAGCATATTATGCACAGAGCATTATAAAGCCACTAGCAAGCAATACATCTACGAAATCCTTCAGCTGAACATCTCAAAACATTATCTAAATGCTAATAAGTTAAATCTCATCATTAACAAATCAAATAGACTTCAGCATCTCTGCTGTACATAATGGGAAACCAAGGTGCAGAGAAGTGCTGGAACTGGCACTGCCAGTCAGAGGCAGAGGGAGATGCAGATTACAACATCCCTGACCTGTCCTCTATTTGTTTTAGTATGCCACACTTGCACAAAAAAGCAGGAGAGAAACTGCGGGAGAGCATCCATGGGGAGAAGCAGGAAGAAGACAGATCTGTACACATATAAATACATTCAGCCCTACACTGCAACTGAAGGTTCAACACAGATGATATTTTGTGCATGGAAAATGTTTCCTGGGAACATAAGAAGGTAAAATGCTGAACTCACCTTCAAAGCAACCTGTTCTCGGAGCGTGGAGTTGGCGTAGGCAAAGGTGCTGGCCATGCCAATGCACACAGCAATTCCTGCAGGGAAAGGCTCTGTCAGAGTGTAACTGCTGCTGCTGTTTGACTTGATTTCACAACTACCACTCTACCAGCAAGACAAGAGTCTCATCCTTCTGAACACTTCTACGCTACACAGAAACCTTTGCTACCACCAATGTAAGCTCTCCTCACCTCTCCTAGAGAGAGCTCCGAGGGAGAAGCCTTGGTAACATCCTCAGCCTCACAGGAATGTCAAGGAGAAATCAGGAAAAGGAACAGAACTGGTCAGGACAGGAAACAGATGGATCTGACCCAGATGAAAAGAGCTTGGACTGAAAGTAGGGTGAATTTATCCCATTATCCCATGCATTTGAATATGTTCCCTTCATGCTAGACTCCATCTGCACACTGTCACAGGGATAAATGTATCAGACATCACAGCCTGATAAAATTTCTCAACCACTCTCTAATCACAGTTCAAAAAGGATGGATGCTCACCAAGCTTGTGCTGGAAACAAACTTTAGCCAGGAGGATCAAGATGAAGGGAAGTCCCTTCTGCAGCCAACCAATCACAGCTTTTAGCTCAGAAAGAGCTGGGGCTGGAGTTCCAGCCTGTTCTTCAGTGCCCTCCTCAGCGTGCCCATGCCGGTCCCCCCCTGCCATGTGCAGCAGAGAGGAGCCCCGGTGGTGGCCGTGGTGGAAGTGATGGGACGGCTGCCGGTGGTGAAACGGGCCTCCCTCAGCTCGGCTGGCCCCCTCCTCCCTCGGGGCTGGCATCTGGATGAACACTTCCCCACCTCCGGCTGAAGAGCCCAGCACCAGCCCCGACTGGAAGGGCGTGGCTGTGATGGTGCCCGAGGGGATCCCGGCCAGCCCCGAGAACAGCTGCTGTGGAGAGGAGGCTTCAGCCTTCAGGCTTTCAAAAACTCCACTTTCATCCACGCTGGTTTCAGAACTGACCGTCTGGCTCCGGTTTCTGCAGTGGGCAGATTAAAGTGTTTAAATAAAAACGAGTACACGGAACTTCGCGGTGTTTTAGCCCAACCCTGACTGCAGTGATTCCAGAGTTCCTCACACGCTATCAGAATACGAAGGTCTCCAAATGACAGATGCTTTTCCCTCTATCTGCTGTGGGGAGTCACAGCTGCAGAACTAGAGGCCAGCAACCAGACTCCTCAGATAAGATCACAGAACTTCTGCAGACCTGACCAAAATGCATCAGTTCCTTCACCCAAGGAATGAAGCTCCCAAACGCCCTGTTTACTTTTGGAGAAAACAAAGAAAGAATACATCCAGTACCAAACCCAGTATCTTCTAAAATGATTTGAGTATTTCAAGAAAAACATACAAAACCCCATGGAACTTGCCACAGCACCACCATGTCAAGTCATATTATATGACAAACAAATTAACCAAGCTAATTCAAAGCAATGACTTACCCCCAAAATCTTCTGTGTTTATTTAGGGACAGTCACTACCTGCCCACTGATGACTTGCACCCACAAGAGACAGAATCACCAGGGGAAGAGAAGTGTTGAGAGCTGCTTGTGTGTCCCTGACCTGACACAAAAGTGAAGGATGTGCTCATGGGTCCAGATAAATTCTTTTATTTTGATATTTTTGGCAAATTGGGCGTGGATGTACCCAGATTACTGGGCACTGGACAGAACTGGTTCTGGCACTGATTCTTTCCTAAGCGTGTTGGAATACAAAGAAAAGAAAAAAGGAAGTCTAAATATCTTCATCCTAACAGCAAAAGACAATAGGTTTTCTTCACTAGAAGTCAATACAAGGAAAGTTCAGATGAGAGTGAGCAATGCAGGTAATAAGTAGAATGATCACCAGGCAGTAAATGCCTGACAGACAGCAAATACTTCTCTAACTTGCAAAAGGAGGGTAAACAATAAATAAACCTCAGCAAGAGGCAAAGCCCACAAATAAGGCATGTTGCAGAGCTTTGGTCTCTCTTGATTTTAATCCTGGGAGATCTCTAACTTTAGGAACAGCGGTCACAAGTTGAGACAGCACACACAGAGCCCTCAACCCTCTCTTCCCCATGGGTTCAAAAGCCTCCCCAGGCACTTGCAGGGCACAGAGCACTGCCTTTCCCCTCCCTCTGGGGACAGCTTCAAACCTCTCTGGCAAACCTCCCCACTAAGTAAACTCCTAATAAGGCTTTTTATAGCTGCACCCCATTCCCACTGTATCTCCACAGGCTCCAGCAAGGAATCAAGTCAACAAGACATTGCACACCTCCTTCTGGTCCAAAATCTTCATCAGCCAGGTCTTTAAATTCACACCTAACATTACAGTTCAGGGATGTATACACAACTCACATCTGGGAATGTAACAAACAGACTGGGTGGAACCCAGTGTTACAAATAAAGGCACAACTATTGTTTGGAATAATATTACCAGGATACATGACTGTGCTGTCAGCAGGAAGGAATTAATCTGGGACATATATAAAAACAAACAAGGTTTGTTTGTTGAAATTGTGAGGCTGCTGAAGTTAACAGAAGTGAAGACCAGTGGCAACAGCATTTCCTTCTACAGTTAGAAAAACTTCAGCCTCTGTTCCTGACAATATGAATTTACCCTGTTAGAAGCAGGGTAAAAAAACCGAAGATAGTTTTCTTTCCTCTTGAAATTAAGAATGGTACCATGCTAGCAATGGCCATGACATAAGGCTTCAACTCTAATTGCAAAACCACTATAGAAAATAAAATATTTACTAATGATCTTTCACTTATAATCTCAGCTCAAACAGAGCAATGAAATTCGTTAATTCCATCTTTGTCTTGGAGTAATTAGATTAGTTTCTTCTTTAGGAAAAAAAAAAGTCATGTTCTAACTCTGGGAAAGCACCAGGGAATATTTAGTACCAGAACAACAACAGTGGCGAGGCTCCCTTGCTGATGCTATAATTACAGAAACAAATTAGAGGTATTCTACTTCTAAATACTCACATACATTAAGATAGATACAGACTCTGGGAAGATGTAAAGGGTCACCCAAACTCTTAATAAAACACTAAGTCAGAGTAGTTGGGAGCTTCAGACCAGCAGACTTTTTAAACACCTTAATAAGAGAAGTATAAATCATTCCTGTTCACACAGGTTGATCCCTGCACACCGATGGTGCTCAGGTTCCCCACAGGACTGTGCCACGAATCCCTCCTCCAGCACTCCAAACATCCTGCCCATGCCAAGCCAGCTGTCTCCCAGCTGTGCCATACTGGATCATCCTGAAACACTGTGCTTGGCAGCAATCAATAACTCACAGGAAGGAGAAAAGTGAGTCTGTCTCTAGAATCCCCAAACTCGAGCAGAAAGCCTGGCCACACCACATGCACAGGAATTTGATGTCTTTCTCAATTTTGAGCTTTCATGTCCTAAAACGTCCCCTACACTTAAATCAGAACACTCCTCCCAGGAGAGGAAAATGGAGGAAAGAAGAAGGGGAAGGATTTACCTTTCAGGAGGCACGTTGTCCGTGTTGCTGCTGTGCCGCCTCTGCATTTTCCTCAAAACCTTAAAACACAACACACTCAACATGAACCCTGTGGCTCAGCAAATCCCAGTGTGGCTACTGGCACAGGCTCTGGGGGCAGAGGGCTGTGGGACCCACTCAGCTGGGGACATGGCTGGCAGGAATCATTTGCTTCAGATTGAAGCAGATTGACAGAGCACCTCGAGCTCCCATTTGTTTCTCAGTACACTTGCAAAGAGACAACTTTAAATGGGAAATGGGAGTACACAGGTCTCCAGGCTGGGCAGGAATTAGTCAGGTCCCCTTCTGCAGGATGTGGCAGTCACCAGGAGTGTACAGCTGTGGGATGGCATGTCCTGGCAAAGCACATGGGGACATCTAACAGTGGCTCTCGATGTCATGTGTGACTCAACACGCTCTTGCGAAATGAAATCCTTTCTTCCTCTTTTGCAGAAACTTGCTTTGTGAAGCAAAACTGAGAGGGAAGAAGAAAAACAAAATGTGTAAACATTTTTAATGAAAAAAATACAATTAGGTCATGACAATATTCTTTTAAACAAGCAACTTACTCATTTTAATCTACAGAAATGCCATTTGCAAACTCTGGACAATGGTGTCAGACAACAATAGCTACTTAATAAAATGTAAAGACTAAAACCTAAATACTCCTGAATATAAAAAGTTATAACATTATTTATAACATTATTTAAAACATTTCATACCACATGATAATACATACATAAATGTAGCCTTATACCTGTACTGTGTAAAGGCACAATGGCTCTGGGAAGGTTTGCCAGCTGTCTGAAAGCACAGTACCTGAACAACAGCTTTAGCCAGAGGTGAAAGGTGCCAGCCACACTGGGAGAGATGGAATCCCAAGAGTGTGCAGACATTCACAGATGGAGTGCTTCAGACAGTCCAAGACAGTCCGAATTTCAAACTCATCACAGGTCCTTCAAGGCAGTGACTGTCAAGCACCTGGCCCCGAGTGCTCACACAGGCCCACCTGGAAGAAGCAAATGCAGAGAGTCATTTTCAGCACAGCACAAAGAGTTTTACCTCTCCATCTCCCTGGGAAAGGCAGAGGTGCAGGAACCCTTGGTGCTTCAAGCCCTGCCCATATGCATGATCCAACAAGGCTGTTTTCCTCTGGGATTGGCATCTGCATCCCTGCTTCCCACACAGGCACTCCCTGGGAGTACTCCCAGAGTTGTACTCTGCCTTTGTTGTGTCCATACACACACCTTTTAGTACACACACACGTGTGTGTTTGTCTGCAATAAACACATACAGACATAAATGTATTTATATATACATGCACATATATCATAGAACATATCACACACATATATCATCATATATAATTTTATACATACATCCATATATACACATATGTACATGTGTATGTGTACACCTATATATACACATATCTATATACACACAGATGTATAGGTATACATCTATTAATGTATACCTACATACACATCTATTAACACAGTCCTATACCTATACACATATATACATATATATATGTACAGGTATACATACATGTATATACATATATACACACACACATATCTATTAATATGGTTCCATACACATAAATACATATATACATCTGTATATATGCATACACACATATACATACATAATATACAGATAGATATACATAGGTATACACATATATATATCTATAAATGCAATTCTATACATACATATATACATGTACACACACAGTGAGACATAAGCGAGGCCTTTTCTTCCGATTAGGTGGGGAAAGAAGATTCCTACTGGAATCCGTGGCGCAGTGCCCCAGTGGGGGGGGAGCCGGCCCAGCCCGGCCCGGCCCAGCTCAGCCCGGCCCGGCCCCGGCGGTCCCCTCGTACCCACCGGCTCGGCCCCGGTCGCGGCGTCGGTCCCGCCCCCGCCCGCCCGGCGCACGCCCGGCCGCGGCTTCCGCCTCCCCCGCCCGGCCGGCGGAAGCGCTCGGGCCGNTGGCGGGCGGAGGGCTGAGCCCCCGGACCTGCCATGGTGCCCTGCGGGGCCGTGCTCTGGCGGCGGCTGCTCAGGAAGCGATGGGTCCTCGGCGTTGTCTTCGGGCTCTCGCTCGTTTATTTCATCACCAGCACCTTCAAGCAGGTCAGTGCCCGCTCCGGCCCCGGCCTCGGCCCCGACACGCCGCGGGGTGGGTTAAATCATCCCTTATCCCAGGCTGACTTTTGTTCTTCGGGTGTTGTCATCGAACTCCCGGGTTATGCTGCCGTAAGAATGACGTTATAAATATTTAATAGACGCAGGAGTTCAAATAGGAATGCTTGATTCTGTGTTTGACAGCAATAGCTGTTTGAACCAAAACCGGAAAAAGAAAATCTCCACCGGGTTTGATAGTTGTTGTTGTATCTCTTGCAGTGGTAATTCCACTGGCAAAAGGCTCATGAAAGAGAAATACGTGCGATTGTGGTTATTTAATATAATATATGCCACTTTTGAGGTTGTAGTAACTGAGTCCAGCTGTGTTAGCTGATCCTTGGTGAGCTTGAATACCCTCACTTTACTGGACTGTGTATCTTCCTGTTGTGTGTAGCATGAAGTAAGCTACTACAAGTAATAAGTTGTTTATACCATCGATGCTGGAGTTCCCTGTGCTGTGGAGTTTACAAGTACTAGGCATCTTTAATCCTGGGAAAAGCACGTGGATTGAAGTGGCAGAAGGAACTTGTATGTTTGGTTGCATTCCTGTTTTTCCTTGCAGGAAGAAAGGATGGTGAGAGATCGGAATCTCCTCCAAGTGCAGGAGCATGAGCAGCCGATCATGTGGAAGGTGAAGTTCAGTTCGGGAAACAGCAGTCAGCTGAGTAACCAGTGCAGGAACTCTGTGCAGGGGAAGCTCCTCATTACAGATGAATTGGGTATAGTTGATACTAAGAATTTATTCTAGATATGGCAGTGCTGAACGCTGCTTTGCCTGTCTGACTGCTGATGGCACTTTCATGTAACAACTGCTCCTTATTAAGGCATTTTTACTCGGCCTTTGGCCTTTTCTCCTCTGGCTGGATGAATTTTGCTGTGGCTGCAGACGCTGATGCTTTGGTTCTGTGCACACCAGACCTGGGCCCAGCAGGCTCAGCTTAGGCCCAGGGTTGTGTGAGTGTGACCGTGACCACCTTAAAGTCAAAGAATTCCAGTTACCTGTGCACAGAACTCAAACGTCGAGTCCTGCTTAATTTACTGTGGTTGCTTGCAGAGCTATTTGTGTCTCCCTGCAGTGTGCTCCTGCTGTCAGGGGGGGTTAGGGAATGTAATTGAGGAAACCTTATTGGCCTTGGATGGAGGCAGCTCAGGACTGGTGTAATTAGTGCTCAGTCACAGTTAACAAGCTCATCTGACCCTTGTAAAGCCAAGGTTATTAACCACTTGTTTTAAGGGGTAGAAGTTTAAGACTTTCCTGTCCTGTGCTTGTTGCTTAGACCCTGGATCTTTACTGACCACAAATCAAGGCTGTAGAAAATCTGCTGCATCTTTTGTAATTTGCATCAATGTTACATTTGGTACTGCCTAACTTAGGCTTAGTGCTAGTTCATAAGATCTCTAAAAATTACAGCTCTTTCACAGTCTAATGCTGTGGTAGTACAGTTTCCATAAGGATACACACCATACTTCTATACTATTAAGGATTCCACTCAGCAATGAATATTACAGCTATCCTGCATGGCTAAATCTAAGTCTCTTCATACTGAATTGTAAGAGAATTATCCAGACACAGACCCGTTGAAAAAACGTGTGTCATATTTTTTTTCCAATACAATCAATGCCAATCCCCTTCCCCTTTCACGACAAGGAACTATGCCCAAAAAAAGTCAGAACATAAATATTCTGCATTTAAATAGTCATACTGTATATACAGCACATATTAGAGTAGGATATAATAGTTGTGCAGATGACACCAGGCTGTTTGAAACACCACTCTCCATTTCAAAAAATGGCTGCTTAGGACTGAGGGGAATCATAATGTACTAAATGGTAAACAAACCCGTTCTTAAGTAATGTGATTCTTACTACAGCTTTTTGTAGAACATACGGAGGAGTGTGCATTGCCAGTTGTTACTCCTGTTGCTGTTTTCCAGGCTACATCTGTGAGAGGAAGGACCTGCTGGTGAATGGCTGCTGCAATGTGAACGTGCCCAGCACAAAGCTGTACAGTTGTGACAGCTGCCTGCCCAACGGCTGCTGCAGCGTCTACGAGTACTGCGTGTCCTGCTGCCTGCAGCCCAGCAAGGTACGTGGGCGTTCTCCTGCTTTCCAGGTGTTCTCAGCTGCTCAGGCTCCTCTGTGGCTGAAAGTGCTTCTTTGTGAGGAGCTTTTTCCTTAGAGGGACAGTTCCTTCTCTTTGAAGGATGAGGAAAACCTCCAAGGACCATATGGAGAGCTATAAATAAAGCTTTAGCAAAATTCATCCTTCCCACCTTTGGGAGGGAATACTGGGAGCCTTGCAAAGTGTTTCAGCTTCAGAGGAATTGCATCTGCTGAAGGGAAGTGATTGCAGAAGAGTTACTGCAGCCAGTATTAGTTCTGTAAGTGGCACTTCCCCGTATTCTGTGAGCTTCTCTTAGATTCTTTTCCTACTGCTGGTTTTCTGAGGCATTAGCCTTTCAATGCTTGCTAGAAATCCTAAGTGGAGTTGCTTACTATTCCTCTGATACTTGAGCTGTGTAGGTTAGGATGGGCTTTGATTACTCCTTGCTGAAGCAGAGTGTTTCTGGTTTTGCCTTCTCTTTGCTGACCACTTTAGCAACATCTCCTGGAGCGGTTCTTGAACCGGGCAGCGATTGCTTTCCAAAACCTCTTCATGGCAGTGGAAGATCACTTTGAGCTGTGCCTGGCCAAATGTAGGACTTCATCACAGGTGAGGCACAAGCACATGTCCAGGACCCAAAAAGTGCCCTTGGAAAATGGGGCTCAATCCTATGAATGGCTGGTGTGTCGTGTTTGTATGTACATGGGCATTTTCATAAAAGCTGAAGCTATGGCTGAGAGCCGGTCTGAAGGCAAAGCACGTATTTAGAGCAGGACGAGTTGCACGTTTTCTTTTGAAAAGAGGGGCTTAACTAAAAAGGGACTGAGTTCAGTGACCAGTGAAGATCTTGGATGAGTTCTGGGGAAGATCTCATTAGTATGTAAACAGTGAGAGCTCTTCCCAGTAGCCCCAGAATGGTATTTTATGGTACAGTTAGAGACTTTACCATATGCTGGCAATCATCTGCGGGGTGGACTGCAAACAAAGGATAGAGTTCCAAATGTCTCCAAAGTTACTGGGATTTTTTACCCATAAAATCTGAACTCTACCTTTTATCAAGAAAGATGCACACATCTCTAGTAGCAACTTTATTGTGCTCTGCTTGCTTAGAACATTTGATGATACTGCCTAAACATATCTATTTTATTTTTATTATTGAATCTGTTCCCACCTGCTTGGGTACTCTCCTCAAAAGGAGGTTCTGTTTCAACATTGCAGTGCTGTAATACATTTAACTGGCTCTTATATGTTGGCAGTGCAGAGTCCTTTGACTCTGATACTCTGATGTGTAGAAGAATTTGGGATTTTTTTTGCATGTGCATAAATGCTATGGGTTTTGTCCCTCGGTGAAGGGATGCCTTGTTTCAATTGTGTGTATTGTTAAAGCTTCTCCTCCTCTTCCTGGCAGAGTGTGCAGCATGAGAACACCTACAGAGACCCAATTGCCAAATACTGCTATGGCGAGTATCCCCCAGAGCTCCTGCCTGTTTGAGAGCTGCAGGATGTGAGCAACAAAAGGAAGGAGCTGGAGACTGGAATCCAAAAGAACAAGACAACAGCTGTTGCTTTACCAAAGCCTCAGTGTAAAAAGCTTGTCTTGTATGTGGGGGCAAACCCAGAGGTGAACAGAGGAAGTAAGGAACTTAAGTTCTTCGGGACTGAATCTTGCTTTCTTCAATTTATTATGCACCCGCTTTAGAGTGCTAGTACTGTGCTACAGTGCCAGTGCATTCCTTGAATACTTCCTCTAAATTTCAGGAATCATGGAGTCAATCGAGGCTATAGAACATAATGGGAAAATACTTAATGTGGCTTTGCAGCTGTAGATGGAGGTTCAGTTGTGTCTCTGCAGTCCAGAGGTTCTTCAGAGTGACAGTAATAACTGGAGGATTTTTCCTTTTAGAGAGGAAAGCATGCCCACTGTGCTTCTCTCTCTGGAACCCTTCTTGACATGCATGGTGTACACTACATATGTAATTATGAATTATTTATTCATTTTATATGGGTCACTGGCTGACAGTATCGATGCTTTGCATAGCTAGTTGTGGATGCCTTTCAGTCCCTGCTTTGCTATGTCAGCTAGAAGGGATGTTTTAGATCCTGACTAAAGTTGGTAGGGGTTTTTTCCTCCTTGGTCTAAAGGAATTGTATTGGGATTTGTCACTATAGTACTTATGTTCCTCTTAGTGAGTTTAAACCATTCAGAACTCCAATGGAGTTGTTCTTCTGCCAAAGTCCCATAGCACAAGAGAAGAGCAGGGATCTGCCTAGGATGAGATGCTTATTGTCTCTGAACACTTTCCTTGTTACTCTGCAACGGTTTCCTCAAAGAGGAGTCTAGTTTTGTGAGCAGCTCTTTGCTGGTCCTCTTGCTGACAGGGAGCAGGGAAGATTTGTTTGCTTGAACTTGTTCAGGCCTTGGTATTTCAAATGTACTTCACTCCTGGTTGTGCAGGAGGCAGAAGAGTGGAGTTGTAGGACTTCAGTTTAATGATGTCCTTGTGCATGAAGTAATTAGAACATCCAAACATGGTGCAAGCCCTCCTTTGAGGACAGCTGTGTTGCATGAGCTCAGCTAAAGTCATGATGTTTTTGATTTGCTGTTGGACATGCTTGACATACTTTGGAATTCTGGCCTGATCAGAATGACACTACTGCAGCCTTGATTCTCCCACGGTTGCTCCTAGCTCTCTAAAGTTGCAGTTTCAACTCTCTCCCTCTAAAGACCACACAACACAGAAAAGGTGGGTAGAGAACCTGTAAAATACTGACTAAATTCCCCCTGCAAAGTCCAAGTGCTAGACTAAACTGGGCTGTTCCTTTCTATATGCAGAGCCTCATTTCGCTTGGTTTTATCCCATTCATCTCCCCCATAATTTTGACTTTGTGTACACTTGCTTAAACTGCATAAAATAAAAACTAAATTAAAATGTAGAAGTCTACTGAGGTGTTGAAGATAAAAACCACAAAAAACAAAGTGGTGGAGTATCCTGCTGCAAAAGATCTGTAGAATGCTATTGCAATTACATATGATATAAACTAGAAGTGGTACCAGCCGTCTGATAAAATCCACTTGCATTGTTTTCTTTGTTCTTTCCCAGAAGTCGTCAAGTGAAATAATGGCTCCATGAGCAGATTGTCTTGGAAATCTTGTTTTTCCAAAAGCTTGAGAGCTTTAGCGTTAGCAGTTCATCCAACTGAAAATCTGTCTCCCCTTTGCTGCCCTCCTATGGCGACTTGCTGCAGCTGACATGGTTTGTGTGAGGATGCAGTGTGAAATGCTGTCTTCAGAGGGTAGCAGAGGTTGCTTCTCTTTTCAGTGTTAAACAGATTCTTCACCCCTTTCCAGCACTTCATAATCATTTTCCCTAGGGAAGGCCATCAGCTTGGTCTATCATATCATTCCTGCTGAGACATATTCCAGCACTTCATGTGTTTGCACCATGGCTGATGAGGTCAAGATGCTGATGGCTTGCTCTTCCTTTCTTTTCCAACTTGATATTAGTTCCTTAGCAGGTGATGCCACTGTGTGAAGCAGTAATTTTAAGAAATCATAAGAACCGTTGTAATTTGGACAACTTTGTGAGAATTCCTGGCCCTTTTCTCTCCTAGAAAAACAGGATGTGATCAGAAGTGCGTTGTGACCCTTGTCCACACAATGGGACAGAAACTGCATCCTCCTTCCTTGGTAGTTGAGCTGTTCAACCAGCGTCTGTACTACATGTTAAATCATTAAAAATTTGTGTTCCAAAATACTGCCTGTTCTCATGTCTTCCTTTGAACTACAAAGCAACTGTACGAAAATCTAAGTTTGAAGAATGCAGTGGAGCAGAGAAGGGCTTGAATATGTGTAAAAAAGGCAAGCAAGTAGAGGCAAACAGAAAATCTATTTCATTTTAATCTAAGACAAGAGCATGCTTCTATCAATGATTAACAGAAAGATCAGGCCCTTTGGAAAAGTGGATTGAGCAGGGGAAGGAATGCAAATGATTGCTTCATGTTGGGAAGATACAGTGAGAAATGTCAAAATCTGTACTTCCTGCTAATACTTCTATGTGGTTTAAGTGATGTTCATCCCTCTTGCAAAAAGCCTGGTGATTCTGTGGGTGTCCATCTCCTTTTTATTTGTCAGCTGACAGACTGGCGTGGTTGATGTGTGTTTGGCAGCAGATTTAATGAGAGCACCTGATGGAGCAAGTAGCTCTGCTTATCTGCACTGAGGTCAGTGCTGGGGATAATTGGATGGGTTCCATACTCCCTGATTTCTGTAGTTTACAAGAATATTCATGCTAGTGAAAAATGGTAGCAGTTGACTTGTGATGAGGAACAGGTATAGAATTTAGGTGTACCGGTTTGGAAACAGCAATCTGTGGCAGAAGGGGAAGGTTCTAACTGCCAGCTTTGCTGAATTTTAACTTGAGCCACTGGCCTCGAAAGAACCCACTACTGCTTCTCTAGGGTGGTGCATGGAGAACTGGATAAAAATCCTTCCTGTCAGGGGCTGCAGTGCTGAAATGGCAAATGCAGACCTCTGATTTGAGGCCACCACTGAACAGCTGATGAGTTGAGACTGTGTTTTCTGCATTCTCAGAATCTCTGTCATTGCAGTGGCAATTCTTTATCTCCAGGCTCTGATTGCATGGAGAACTTTCTTACAAACTACACTGGAATCAATTTCTGCATATAAAGCACGAAAGCACAGTAAATCCTAAACATGAGTCTTCTTTCTGATATTCTTTTAAAAAGCAAATGCTTATTTTATTTCTCTCATCATTTAGCTGGACAGACTTGAGCTATAGGATTTGTTCTGTCTTGTGCTAGTCCCTTAACTGCAAACACAGTTGATCCTTTTACCTAGCACCATAATGTGATATTTGTTCTTCAGTTCAGTTCTAGTCAAGGAGAGTGGGGGAGGAGGTGAACAGGAATTTTCTAACTCAGCAAGTTCCACAAAAGATGGAGTTCAGCAAATTATCAGTGCTTTAATAACAACCCTCTGCATTTCTTTACAACCCGAGGCAAGCAACTAACTATATGCAGAGGGGGGAAATGCCAACTTCAAAACCTGCAGGGAATGATGGGAAAGTACTTAGTTCTTCATTTTTGATCTGTGTCTAATTAAACAGACAGCTCTATCTAATATTTTTGGTCAATTAAGGTCTGACTTGTAGCAACATGCACGTTGTCTACATGATGTTTTCCATTTTGAGGCAGTCGTACGGCCGCAGATTTTTCTTAGGAATGGTGGGTTTGGTAGATTGGAAGTATATGTCTTAAGCAAGAATTCTCACGATGCCTTCAGATTGAAGCATGTTTGTTGCTGTGGTCTGCTGTTTCAGCTATGGTAAAATAACAGAAAGCTTCAGAGTAGCGAAAATGAAGAAATTCATTCTGGCTGAAATCTTGCCTCATAGAAGCTTTTCTATTATGTATTTCAATTAAGGAGATAGAAGACCACAAGCCATAGTTGCAAATGGAATGAGAGGCAAGTGTTAGGTTTTCCATGGATGAGATGACAATCTATTTCTACGGGTGGTAGTTGGAATGAAGACTAGCACCTGATTTCTTGCCCATGTAATGGAAACTTCCAATAAAACCAGCTTTCATCTATCCCATATGTATTCCATCTCTCTGCATGCACCCAGAGAAAGGCACACTAACAGGGATCGAGGTAAATGGGAGTCCTATATCCATTGCCTGCATTTTGTTTCTGTCCTGCCCAAAATCTGTTTAGATTTTAAACTTCTCAGAGCAAAAAGACATTTGTAGTTCTTACAGCTTCTGACCATGGCCTCACCTGGAACCTTTAATATACAAACTGATATGAATAGTACCTGTCTTACAGAGATATTAAATATCACCATTTGAAGAAGTGGGATAAGGTTGGATATAAGTCACAGGTGTGATGTGTTTGTTTGAACACTGAAAAAATAGTAGAATTATTGACATTATCATATGCATAAAGTGCATCCCTCAGCTATGTCAGATGTCACTCTCTATGCTGTATCCACATCTTCAGACAGAATAATGTAGATTGGCTGCAAACTACAGTTACAGACCTGCTTGGTAATAAAAGCGGTGCTGTCTGAGGAAATAAACATGTTCATACTTGGATGAGCAGGGTCCTAATTTATCTAAATCACCAATGCCTTAAAAATACACATTCAATTAAAAAATTCCAATCCTCTGTAGTAGCAAATGCATACAAAAGTATGAGTAAGCAAATGTAAAATACCTCTTCTGATGTCTTTTTGTCTGCTCAGCTACACAATCTCCTCTAGTAGCATCTCAGCCGGTGTAGCAGCCAGGAGCTGCCAGCAGAGGTTACCACAGCCTTTGGATAAAGGCTGGTGCCTCTCCATGGAGCTGGGCTGGCACACGGCCCCTGGAGCTGGATTCCCTTCGGCAAAAGGCAGGCGAACCTACGGCTGCAGGACACGAGTCATTACATTGCTCCAGGAAAAGCATGGAGTGTGTGTCTGGAATTCCTCCTGCACATTTGGCCTGGCTACCTAAAATAACCTACAGAATAAACTTATTTGCAAGAACTGCCTGGAATTTAAACCTCTTGGGTGATCATGCGTGCTGCTGTGGGAAAGGAGACATGATAGTGGGGTAGCCTCATTGATAACTGAGTAGTAGTAGGGATAATAATAATAACAATAACAATCATCATCATCATCTTGGCCCAAGTGAGGCCGCATCTGGAATATTGTGTTCTATTCTGGTCTCCACAGTTCAAGAAAGATAAGGAGCTACTGGAGAGGGTCCAGAGGAGATGAAGAGGGGTCCAAGATGAAGAGGGGTCTGGAGGATCTCCCCTATGAGGAGACACTGAGGGAGCTGGGCCTGTTTAGTCTACAGAAGACTGAGAGGGGATCTCATTAATGCATATAAATCTCTCCAAGGGATGTCAGAGGATGGTGTCAGACTCTTTTCAGTTATGCCCAGTGACAGGAAAAGGAGCAATGGCCATAAAATAAAACACAAGAGGTTCTACCTCACCATGAGGAAGGACTCCTTTCCATGGAAGGTGGCAGAGCACTGTAACAGCTGCCCAAGGAGGGGTTGGAGTCTGCCTCTCTGGAGATATTCCAAACCCACCCGGAGACCTTCCTGTGTCACCTGCTCCAGGCGACCCTGCCTGGGCAGGGCGGTTGGACTGGGTGATCTCCCAACCCATTATTCAGTGATTCTGTGAACAACAACAACAATAGTAATAATAATTATTGTAGTACCCCTGACCCTCACAGTGAGGGTAGGAATTGGATAGATTTGCCCAGCAGCTGCTGTCTTGGCTGTGATGGTGGCTCTCCTCACACACCCTGAGGGCACCTGGGACCTTCCTGCCTTTTTTCCCCTCACACACCCCTGGCCCTGTTTCCCGCCTTTTTTCCCCTCACACACCCCTGGCCCCC
>VXBT01003036.1:49248-93456 GCA_013400235.1 Oriolus oriolus
CCCTCACACACCCCTGGCTCCTGTTTCCCATCCTTTTTCCCCTCACACACCACCAGCTCCTGTGTCCCGCATTTTTTCCCCTCACACACCCCTGGCTCCTGTGTCCTGCCTTTTTTCCCCTCACGCACCCCTGGCCCCCATTTCCCACCTTTTTACCCCCTCATGCATCCCCGGCTCATGTTTCCCACCTTTTTTCCCCTCACACATCCCTGGCCTCCATTTGCCATTTTTTTCCCCCCTCATGCATCCCTGGGTCCCTTTCCTGCCTTTTTTCACCTCATGCACCTCCAGCTCCTGTTTGCCATTTTTCTTGCCCTCACGCATCCACGGCCCCCATTTCACGCCTTTTTCCCCTCACGCATCCCTGGGTCTGTTTCCCGCCTTTTTCCTCTTACTCACCCACAGCCCCCATGACCCGCCTGGCGTGGGGCTGTGGGTGATGAAGCCGTCATGGGATGAGGCTGTCGGACAGGATGGGGTGTGTCACCCTCAGAGCAGTCTCCTGTGGCTCACAGAGTTCCATGACTGTGCCCGGACCACTGCCAGGGGCTGGAGAGGCCCATGACCCACCAGGGAGAGCCGAGGTGAGTCTGAGGGAGGCGGCAGCCATGCCAGGCTGAGGTGCTGCCTTGTCCCTGTCCCAGCTGTAGCTTTGCTTACACTTCTCCTCACTGCCTGCAGCCCAATGAGCCCTCTGGGTTCATGTTTGGTTAAAAGGCCGTATTTTAACGTGTATTTAAGTGTTAACCTCTGTGTGGGGCTCAGAACCGGCCCTGCCCTGTGGGACGAGCTCAGCCCCTCAGCCTGACTTTACTTTTCCCAGCCCCTCATTGATGTGAATTTGCTTTGAAACCTCCTGCCACCCCTAAACCTGCTTTCATTTTTCTCTTCTCAGTTCACTGAACGCTTTAGTTTCTCTTTTTCTTGTCTTCTTTCCTCAGACCCCTCTGTCTGTTCTCCCTTCCCCTGCTTTGCCTTGGCTCTGTCTCGGCTGTAGTTACTGAAGGCTGAAACAGAATAGTGGGAATTCTTCCTCCTAGAGATAATGTTGCTTTTTAAAGAAAAGCGCTTCTCCTTGCTTTTGATAAAAGAGGGCATCTCTCCTTTTTTTTCCCCCTCCTCAATTTCTCTTCACCCCCACATGAATCTGGTGCTACCTGTGGCTTTCCATTGTCTCAGTCCAGCTTTGCTTTGATAATTTATGCAAAATTTCATACTGGCATGGTTGCAGTCTGTGTTAAAGGCACACCCATCCAAAGTCTCAGGAGAGAAAACTTGTGTTTCTCCACACCTGTGCCATCCACTGGGCTGTGAATCAGAGTATGAATTTTCCCATTTATGTTGCATTTGTCCCTAAAAACTCAGCTCTTGGACCTGGATCCCACTGAGCAAAAGCATCTCAAATATATGCATTTTGCTTTGATAAATATACATTTACTTTTTCAGCCACAGGAGTTCTAAATCAACTTGAAAGTTACTGAAAACCCCTATGTTGCTAAAGAAAGCATTTGTCCTCATTCGAATATCTCAGCCTGCTGCCAGCAGCAGATGAAGCTTGCTTGCAGGAGATAAATGATTTATGGAAAGGTGTACACACTATCTGATCTGAATCTTTACTCTGATAAGTTTATATTTAGAACTTTGTATAATACCAAAATAGCACCAGCATCAGTTACGCTTTTTTTCTTCAGTAGGTACTTAAAATTTTGTTGTTATCTCTAAATGAGCCCAGGTAAGTTGTGCTCATGAACCTTCATCTCCATGCATGGAAACCCAGCCCTATGCTGAAAAGTAATTTTATATATATATATATGTGTGTGTGTGTGTGTGTGTGTGTGTGTGTGTGTAAACAACATTCTCCTGCTTTACTTAATGATGTCTGGGAGGACTAGTTCCCAGTGCTCAACAGGTTTTTTTCCTGTCCTGCTATTTTTAAAATTCAGGCTGGGTTCTCCCTGTACCTTGTATATTCCTGTTTTTAAAAGCTTGGCAGTTGGAAGTGAAATGATTTACTGGTGATACACAAACTCAAACAACAATGTCAAATGTTGAGAGTTCTAACATTAAGTATTCAGCAACTGCGTGCCAGGTCCACTCCTGAAACCATATTCAATTTAAAAATAAGTGAGAATGTGCTTGTTTATCATCTGAAGATGGACCTACGAAGCTTCAAAGTTCTGAGTTCCTCTTTACAATTGTAGAGGTTGAATTTTTCTTTCTTGTGTAAAAACTACATAACTATCTTACTCCAGCAGCTGCAAAAAAAAAAGCCACAAATGTTCTCAGACCCATGAAAACATTGTGGGAGTTGGTGACTGACAGCTACTTGAAGACGAGTGAAATAAAAATCAAATTTCCACCTAGAGTGTCTTAGTTGTTTCTGATTATGAATTGGAAATGTCTTCAGGTTTGAGGGTGGTTTTGGTACACAAGTAATACTCAGCTACATGGGATGTATTAAAAAGCTGTAATTTTTATAAAGTCAGTTTTTCAGATCCTGAGTCCTGCGACTTAAAAATGGTGCAGTTGGGGGTGGGTGGAATTCCTTTGGAATTTATTAAGTGCTGTAAGCTGAGTAAAGACTGAGAGCTTTGGACCTCATCAGGATTCTCCCTGGCTTCCTGCCAGCTGGCTTGCAGGTAATTTTCATGTGAAGAGCTGATATATTCTGTCCTCAAACCCACAGTTTGCTGCTGAAATGCTGCAAGGGACGGGGCTATTAAAACAAATTAAGCTATCTATTTGTGAACATTTTGCGATGTTACACTGTATGCACTTGTCACAGTGCTGCCACATCAAGGTTAGAGTGAGAAGGTGACTAGCTGGCAGTCACTTAATCAAAGGGAGCTGTTGATGTCTCAGGTAGCCCAGGCAGGGTGAGGCTTGCATGCTCCGTTGCTTTTAACAGCCAGATAATGAATATGCTTTCCAGAATTCGTGTTTCTCATAGGGGAAGCAGCAGCTGCCTGTGATCTGTGTCGCTGTCAAAGGAAAGTGAGATATAGTTAATTCAGGGCTACACAACAAAGACATATTGATCAGGGCTCTTCTAGCTCTTGTTATATTTCTGCAATAAGAATGACTAGGACAATGCAGCAAGCCAGGATGGCAAACCCAAATATGCTTTGTCTTACCCCAAAAAGCGTGAGTTCTTACCACCAAGATCTGCTGCTGGGCATCAGCAGGTTCAGAGCAATTCTGCTCCAGAGGGTCAGTAAGACACTGAAATCAAGTGAAAAGGGCACGTCTTGTTCACGTCATTATAAATGCACTTCATTTGTAGCTGTAAGTTAAATTCATGGGTTCAGTACAAACAGCTTGCAGTGCATAAGTTCCACATGATTTAAAAAAAAACAACCCTATGTTTATGGTATCTGGATAAAGTCATAGAGAGCTGCTTACAGAGGTACTGAATGTTGCAAGAATTATATAGAGTGAATGTATACGTTATGTTTCCTCTGTTCCTGCTCTACTAGTAGTACTTGGATGTGGATGATTATGTGCTATATATTTACTAGAGTATTGCAGTGCATTTTTATATTGCAAAGCTAAAAATCCTCTTGTACTGGTTTTGTAATAAAAAAAAATGTAATTACTAGTTTTATTTCTGCAGAGTTACCCAACTCATTGCCTGCCTTCCCACTTTTTCTTCCCGTTAGTTTCCCCTAATAGCTGTGTCTGCTTTTCTTTTGTTCATGTGTTGTGCAGAAGAAAAATGGGCACTAACAGGTTTGCTAATTACTATAAAAATCTTCCCAGCCTTGTTCAGTTCAGATCATTCTATTAGCTAAAGTAATGGAGTGCAGTGGCACGACGGTGCTCTCACTTTTCATTGTCTGAGGTCTTTCTGGTGCAATATATTACTGGGATTGTATTCTGGGGCTGTCACAATAGCTTTTGATTTCCCACACCTGCTGTTTTGTTTTATCTCAACATTCCTTTTTTACTTCTACTTAATTCTCCTTATCCTTCCTAAATGACTTTTAATGGCACAGGACTGTTTGCCCCCTGCTTCCTCAGTTTTTTCTAGGAATCAATAAGGCTGAGGATTGTTGTGCTCAGTCGCTTGCAGATAGACCTGTGACCAGTGTCAGGGCGTTCACATCACTGCAACGCCTCCTGGCAGCTTTCAGCTGTACTATTTTACCTAAAGGCATGGTCTTTACCCTCGCTGCATCATTTTGCTCCTGACACCTATTTTTCTTTGCCTATCAGCATTGTCAGTGTCATTTTCCTCAGCAGTATTTACGGCAGCAGACTTTTGTCTCATCACTCTGATTATATTAGCTCCGATGATTGTACTTTCACCTCATTACTGAAAAAAAGTTAACATTAATGAGAGTCATGCAGCTAAACCTCTGCTCACCTCTCTGGAAATTTATTCTAATGATGAAAAGAAGATGCATGTGGATCTATTTAAAAGCAAGTCAGCTTTTTTCCCCACCCCCACCTAGCTACCTAGCAAATTCAGTGTTAAATAAAGTCTTTCATTATTAAGAGCTGATGATGCAAAAGAAGCCAAATACATTATACAGCATTAACAGGGACAAATGTGATTGGTTGAACACTGATTTATGTACTAGTCTGCTACGGAGTTCCTTTATGACCCAAATTTCTTTGTTCCTGCTGCTTCAGGAAAGGGTTTTCTCATATCTGACTCTCACAGTAAATTAGCCGTAAAGCACTTGGAGGTCCTAAGGGGTGTGCTAGGAAAGTTCAAGATACCATCAAGGGTAACAGTAATCGCACTTCTAAACAAGATGAAGCACTGAGAGGTAGAAATTGTTTATAGAAGACACAGCAAGGCTTTGAGCTGAAAGAAGAAATATAATTTAGATAAGCAAAGTTCATGAGATAAATGTACATGCTGCATGTGCCAAGCAAAGGGGCTCATGAGATCTCTTCAGATTCTGATCAGAATCTGGATTTACAGTAAGAGCAGTACTTTTGCCATTGGTCACTGCTAGGGAAGCCACATGAGTAGAGAGAGTTTGTTTGTGTTTTCCTTTGTTTGCTTGTTAGTTAAGGTTAGAGAATAAGAATTCACTTTTTATTAAATCTTCTTACAAGCAGATACTGTGACGTGGCCTTAGTCCTGTGTGAGGCCACTGCCTGCTCCAGCAGCACAGGCTACCTAGAAGGATAGTAATAGAGACTGAAAGGAAGGCAGCCATGGAGTCAACCTAATTGTTTGATGTTTTCCTTAAATTTTCTCTCTTCATATATGAAACTAGGCTGAGCCTGGTGTGGTTGAAGAGGTCCAGTATTGTTCTTGCTGAACATTTGCATCTCTTCAGAAAAAGATAAAAGAAGGATGTTCACACTATGAAATATTGTGAGCAAACAAACCTTTGTGTTCAAAAATACAAAGCTGTGTCTTACTAGAAAATACCACTGGCCTGTACAGTAAGTGTAATATTTTAAGCACTAAGTGTTCTAAAATGCTGCCTTAGGCTTTCAAGGAAAAAAGTAATTCAAGAATTACCAAAGCATGGTTGACTCAGAAAAGGGAGTGAAATATTACTGTACTGATAATCAAGCTTTGACCTATTTTGGATTCTGGGCTGTAGAAATATTTTCTCTCTTGTGAAGGTTTGTGATTTTGACCATGGGATTTACAAAGAAGAATATGTAGACTTGTCACCAAAAGAAAAGCTTTCTAAGAGGAAGGCTGTTTAAGTTAGCCTTTTCAAATGTCAAAATCCTAAACAAAATAGATTTAGTTGGATAAAGGTAACCCTTTACAAAGGTTGATGAAATAACATTATCGCCCTTTGGCAGAGAGAGAAATTGAAACACAGTGTTTAGGAGGCATCGGTCTTGTCAGACGGTGCAGCAGGAGTGGGCTGGGGCACAGCATCTGAAACTGGTCCCTGGATCACTGTCCTGCTCTGCCTTCTGGAGATTTCTACCTTCTCTTTCTGAGCTTGCTGCTGTTGTGCCTGAAGATAGCACTGATTCATGTCTGGAGCCACAAACTGAGTGTGTCAGGTTGAAATGTGCCTTATGAAATAGTAATATACTTGTTACGTTTAGTTTGAGAGAATTTTATGAGTGCTTTATCCTAAAGCACCTTTTCTTATAGATGCAGATTAAATGAATAAGCAACATGAATTAACTAATTTTCAGCTCATGTTTCATGGTCATTCCCACTGCTCCTGCAGCATTCTTTTTCAAAAATAGTCTGTCAGTTGCAGGTATTTACTTCACAATTTGTTCTTTTTCCTTTACAAGCACATCTCCTCTTCTCCCACCTGCTTCCCAGCTTGGCTTTTCCTCATCTTGGTGCCCAGGAAATGCCAGTGTCTGGTTGAATGAGCTGTGCTATAAATCAAAGTGTCATCACTTAGCTGGTAGAAGTGATTTAATTAATGCGTCATGCCTTCCCCAGAGCCTCTCCCCACCTGACTGCTAATCAACCTTCATCAGCAGGAGGAAAACGTGGCCCTTCTTACAACTGCACAGGAGAGACTGAAGGAAAGACAGTTAATTGCAGCTGCTGAGATCAGCCTTGTCACTTGTCTCTAATCTGTTGTCTGCTTCTTGAAATGCTGCCGTCCTGGTCCCTTACAAGCCATGCTGAACTCCATTCATAGAGAAATGATCCAGTATCATCCCAGAGATCACTTTCTGCCAGAAAATGTATTTGGCAGATGACATGTTTAAAAGCACCCTGTTGTGCATGGCAGTACTGGAGCACCTTTTACAGCCTGAGTGCTCTTTTAACTGGAAGGAGCAGTTTATGTGTGAACATTTCTGTACTTCCAAGGTGGTGCTGTGCAGTTAGCACTGCAGATTCTGAGCCAAAAAATTGTTATGCCAGTACAGAATTACAGGGCAGATGTTGTTAGCAAGTGGTCCCCTTTGTCAGCTGCTGAATAAATCCTTGATGATTTTATCTCAGGTAAATGTGTACCAAAATGATAAGCTCTGTACAAGCCAGAGCACTTGTCCATTTCAGATTGGTGCCTCCTCCATTCAGGGCAGGATCTGCAGGAATGGGAATCTCAGATTCCATCTGCTGGATAATATGGGCAGAAGGATTTAGGGAGCGTCTTATTTGTGACTATTCATAGTTACAGAGGCAATCAAGAGAAATATGGGAAATAGCACTTGTGGGAAGCAGTGGTTTTTTCTGGTAGCTGGAATAGGAAATTGAGATTCAAGGTTCCTGCTTTCTAGGCTTGACCACTCCCAGGTTGCCAAATGACCATGAGAAAGACAATTGACTTGTTTTTACCGGGGTTTGCCCCAACTCTAATGTTTGTTGGAGGAGGACCTACTGTACTTGGGACAGGACACACTCTGCTCTCCCTTCAAACACAGCCAGTGCTACAGAAGCAGGTGGGTCAGGGCCACCTTCTGTGGAGAGCAAGGAGGCTCATCAGTGAGATGGACAGCAGTGCACCCAGAGGTGCTTTAAGGTCCGTAGGCTGTTGGGATGACAGAAGTGCAATAATGATAATCTCAGCTGTAATACTGCAGGTACTGGGGAGTACCACTCTGCTTGTGGAGCCCAAGATGGTGTCTCCGTGTGGGTTTTGGGGTCACCTTCAGAGGGCAGTGGGAGAAGGACTTGGCCCCCACTACCTCTTAGTCTGGGCTAAAAGCTGCCACAAACTGTATAGGATGTGTGACATGGGCCACAGTGGGTCACTTCTGATATCCCGCCACCTTCTGATGGTGCCCCATGGCCTGTATCAAGCACACTCAGCACTCAGTCCTTCCTGGGAGGGCCTGTCACAGCCAGCCAGACTCACTGGCCTCGTCCTGGTCCTCAGCCTGTTGTGTGACAAACGGCACAGATGAGTCAGTGCCGAGCTCTGGGCAGTGGCACCAGTTCAGTCCCAGCTCTGTGTCCTGTGTTGCACCAGTTGGGTGCCCTGAGCCGCAGCCTCAAGGCTGGGTGCTCTCAGTCTGACCAGGGTAATTACTATTATGGCTAAGCAGCTGTTTCCTTTGTAAGTCCATAATTTTGAGGGTTCATTACACGGACATAAAAGTCCTCTCCAGGCAGAGATTTGGCAGACAAAGCCCAGCCAGGGAGCTGTTTCATCATTTGTTAGTTTGTTTATTTTTGCATCTGTTGGGCAATTCTTTGGGTATTTTGTATACAAGGCTGCAAAATACCCAGCTGCAGTCATTTGCGGTTGCTTACCATTAGGGTCTTACTGATCTTTATTTTTCTATTGGTCACTTATGTTTCAATTGAAGAAACAATATTTTATTACTATATTAAAAGAAATAACAGCATTTGCAGACACTTCACTGATTCCCTTGTTTCACATGTGCATTGTTTTACTTATTCCCACAAACTCTGCTGCTCTGATTGCTTATTGCTGGTTCTGTTGTTTTGTACTAGAGTAGTAGACAAAGACAGTGTTCACTGCATAGCTCTGCTGCTATTTTTATTCTTTCCTCAATTTTTTGGACAGAAGTGACAATCTGGAACCAAGCTGCTTAAATTTCTATCTTTTTGGTGATTTAAATTGAGAAGAACTTTTAAAGTAGTGATATTACTGTAATTTTATCCCAATGCAACTTGTAACAGAGTTTGTGCCTATTGAGGAATTCTTTTTTAGGAAATGCTCTGGAATGTAACATCTTTAAATATGATCTCTGAAGGGAACTGCATCCTCAGGCTTTCTGAAATTCCTCAATATCCCTCATTTCTACTGTTTAAACCACACTGGAGCTAATTTAAAAGCTAGATACACTGATACCCACAGCCACCAATGCCAAATAAACTGCCTTCCTTTGCAGGATTTTGCTTAGGGCACAAGACTGAATAAGTGGTCTTGTTGTAAGGACTGTGCTGCAAGTGAGTGAATGGAGCCATTCTTTAGCAGATATTTGGATACTAGGAAATTCTGTAGCTGGCAAGATTCTGAGCTTATAAGTGTTGCACCTGTGGTTTTTCTCCTCTTTTTTTCCTTCTTAAGAAGCCTTGACACTACCTGATGGCTTAAATCAGAGTTGTCATCTGGCCAGTTTTCATCTTCCATTGAAAAATATTGCGATGAATTCCTTCAGAGAGGGGCAAGGAGCTGTGACTGTGTTTTCATTTCACACTTGTAGTTCATTTTAGCACTCTAACAGCCCTGTCTGTGACTGAGCAGGTCACATAATCAGGAGGTACCCACTGCATTAGCTGTGCTGCCCTCTAAACCAGGAATGTCGACTTTTGTGAGCATTGTGAGCTCAGGCAGTGTCATGAGGAAGGGCTGTACTCTCTGTGTGCGAGGTGCTGAGGAGGGGCAAAGTCAGTAATTCCTGTGCATCGTTACCTCGCTGCCTTTGGACAGGGACAGCGTGACCTGCAGACAGTGTGCCAGGGAGAGCAGAGCCCTGTGCCCTGTCAGACCCCTTCAGCTGGGTCTGCTCCTCCTCTGCTCACACCTCAGGAAAATTGGCTGTTGCGCAGGAGAGCAAAGCCTGTGTTCTCAGAACAGACCAAAATTCTGTTATTGCTCTCATGACAAATGCAGTGTTAGCCAGCCCCTTTGTAAGGACTTCCTAATTCATCTGGTTTAAGTAAAAATGTCTTGCCAAAGGCTTTCTATCCTTTTTCCCCTAGAAAAATTGCTTTTTGATTAAATGAAAAAGTAACTTTTGATTTAAGAGTATTAATTTCTCAGGGGGAAAAATGGTAGTCAGATGTTTGACAGAATGGCAGAACATTCTGAGTTGGAAGGGACCCACAAGGATCATTGAGTCTTGCTCTTAAGCGAATGGCCCATACAGGGATTAAACCCCTGTCCGTGGTGTCATTAGCACCTTGCTCTCTCTAACCAACAGAGCTAATCTCAGGGTCACCATTTCAATGTAATTAAGAACCAAAACCTTGAAAATATTTGGTATTTTTTTCTTAAAATTCTTGTGTGATACAATTTTTTTTAACTTAATAAAAACCAAGCATAAAAATAAGTCCCATTCAATGAAAACAACTCAGATCAGTAGATAATGCACCAGAGTGTTGGATTGGGAGCCTGCTGAGAAAGCTGCCTTTATGTGGGGAGTGGAGGAGAAGAGGACTGTCATTTCTGAAGGTATCAGAAATGCAGGGATTTTATTCTCTTCTGCGGTCTGCCTCTCATTTTCATTTTTGTGTGTGTATTAAGTGGCTCTTGCTGAGCTTGGTGTTGAGATGTGTCATCGTGATAAATCACCTTTTACTGGAGATTATTTTTTTTCTTCAAATGAAGCTGCCAGCAAGACACATTTTAACAGTTGCAAGTGACTGAAAAATTTTCTGTCACCTTTTCTCTTTCTTCCCTCAAAATATTATACAATACATTCTGACTAAATTCTGTTGAGGACCATGTTTTCCAATGGGAGGGAAAAAATAACAGAGGTGGCAATTAACAACTGTCAGCACTACTGAAGGATCTTTATACATGCATGAAAATTGTGTTTTCTCCCACCTTGCTTATCCTTGAGGAATCCCAGCCCTTGCAGTATTATCCAGTGAAGCTCTCCAAGATCCCCATGGAACAGGGAACCATACAAAAGTTCAGAGTTGCCTGGGACCAAGTTTCAGAGTCATGGTGTGTCTGTAAAGAATAATCATCAGGTGTGTTTTGCCAGCCATGTGAACCCATGTTGTCAAGTTTAGACATCAGATAACAAGGTCATACAGTGCCTTCAGTAAATTTACTAACTTTTAACAAATAGTTGTGCCATTTTGTCTTCAGAACTGCAGAACTTTGCTTTTATGCTGATGTCACTGTTCTTACCCCCTAAAAAAATTCAGAAAGAATATAGGAAGTAGTGCATTATATTTGTAGCAAGAAAGGAGTAAAATTATTTCATTACAATAAAAATAATTTCTAGAACTTTGTTATTTTTTCAGAGCTAGCAATTGGGAAACAGGATATCTGGAAAATTGTCTTGAAAAGTCTTATCAGGGTCATCAAAAGATTACATTTGTTTTGGTTTTGTCAAATTATTAATTGGTTTTGACATTTTTGAGGAAATAATTTTGGCAGTCCAAATCACAAACAATAAGTTGTACACCCTTAAAGCCTTTTGGTGTGCTTGACAGTTACTTCAAATATTACAGTCTTATTCCTCAGGAAACAGCTGGTTGAATCCCAGCTGGAACCTCGAGGCTAATCAAAGAAACGGGAATTAGTTCTTCATAGTTATGTAAAGTAAAACATCACATCATTCCGAAGGTGTCTGCGTTACTGCAGTGTAAGGTTCAGTCACTCGGTTGGTTGAATGAATGGTGACACCAGTCAGGACACGAGTTGTCCAGTCTGACCCCAGCTGTCCCTCTCTCTCAGGACTTCTTTGCTTGGTGACCTGCTTTGGTTTCTTTGCTTTAAAATTTCTGAACTCACTTCCATCTTTGTTTTTTCTCCAGTTGTTACTTTCAAATGAATTGCACATCATTTTGCCCTTGAAGTCCATTTATAGCAGTGGTTGTGAGTGAAAAATCTGTGGTGTGATATATTCCCATGTGAAAATCGATCCATTTCAGAGTTCTTTTAGTATTTCATTCAATTCTTCCTCCTTTTTAAACTGTGCATTGCTAGCGGATACTCTCTGATTTTTTGTGGGGTTTCATTTTTTTTTCTCTTGGAACAGATCTGAGAAAACCCCAACATCACAATAGGCCCTGTAGAAGTTTCTTTTCTGCATGTGACCTGGCCAGATATTCTCTTCTGTTTTTCTAGCTGAATTGCTCGTATTTCAAAAACTAATTTTTTTAGAAAAGGAGGAAAAAAATAGGTTGAATTTTCAGAGCTGATTTCCAGGTGTTAAATGCTAAACTGCAAATGCCAGACACCTTATTTTGTCAATATCCTATGAAGGTCAGTCATATCCATGACAAATAGTGACTGCGTGCCAGTGTCTTGGATAACTCCTGAGGCAGTTGTACCAAAGATAACAGATAGGCACATTAAATAGTCCCACCATGATGAGGAGTGCAGCTTGGTCATGGACGAGAGCCCCATTCCTCTGTGGTTACTTGATAAACACTTTTAATTATCAGCATTGTCATTTGCATAATGGAATTGTACAGCTGGCCACACGCAGCGAATGGAGTTGCCACATGGTCTCCCAGTACTCGGGCACAGGCAGAATTCCTGGAAGAATGCTGGCTCTGTCAGAGGGAGGGGAACAATTGCCCAGCACAAATGTAGGGGAGGAAGGGGTTAACTGGGCTGGACTGGGAGCTCCTTGGGCAGCCCTCGGGCACCAGTTTGCTGGCCTGTATCATGCTGCAACTTGCTTTTGGTTGCAGGAACCTACTTTAGGGCAAACTGTCTGTTTTTCCTTTGCCATGGTTCAAGCTGTAATTCTGGGCAACAGCTTTTTGACAGAGATCCAAGAAACGAATGCAATGGTCAGCTGAGCTTTGGTATCCCGCGGTTTCGGCTTTGGCTCCAGCTGGAGTGTAGCAGAGCTGAGCAGACCCTGCATTTCAGACTCTCCTGCAGCAGTGCTGAAATCAGAGCAGGCTGTGGGCAGAGATGGATGGCTGCTTACCTTCAAGGCTCCAACACAGCTGCGTGGATCAGCAGATGGCACAGTGCTGCCAGCCATGGGCCACAGACAATAGGAACTGCTCCTCTTCCCGTGCTGTTCCAGATGGGAGGCCTCTGAAGGGAAAATGGAATATGCTTGTTTTGTAGTGGTCTTTCCAGCTCTGCCTTCCCTGCACTTGGTTTGCTCTTCCCTTCTGGGACACACTTTCTCCCCATGACAGCTGATTCAAGACAGGCACAGCCAGCCTTAGTGTGTTGTTTTATGATTCACTTTGACCTTGTAATATATGCAACCCGACTCTTTAAGCACCAATCTCAAATGTAGAATGAGATTTAATAAATACCATGATTTCTGACACTTCATGGAGTTAGAAGTGAAGCTTTTGGGCTACAGAGCCACAATCAGTGGATGACATTCAGAGAGAAGGAATGCATCAGAATTAATCTGCTCCATCTGGGGCAGTCAGAGCTTGGCTGCCAGTGCAGTAAGAGTAAACAGGATTGCATCTTTGAGAATGACACAGTATTTAGCATAAATAAGCTTTAATTTCATCCCATTGCTGAAGCAGTTAATGCTGTCCATCACAAGAACTACCTTAGGTGCTGCTCCTCCGTCTGAGTGGGCAGTTATAGAGCACCTGTACATGGAGAAACATTGGCAGCTTAGGATGATGGAGATTAAGAGAAATCAATTGAATTTTTTGTTATAAAAATTGACCTTTTACTTGTGTCTTCAAAGTATCAAGAGTTTCCTGGTGGGAATCCTTTCCTTAGTGATTTGAATAAAGAGAAGGGAAGTGTGTGCCAGCCTGTGCCGACCTCTGCCATCAGCAGCCCCAGGGTGCTCAGTGACACACCTTGGGGATGTCGTCCTAGTGCTGTGCTAGACACAGAATGAGTTGTCAGAGTATCTCCAGGTTTTGACTGAGGGCTTACAGATGAGAAACATGAATTCTGAGGAAGGGTTTGGGAAGTCAGTCAGCTCAACAACAAATCCCCTTCCCAAAGAGCTGCTGTTATTTTCCAGATACAACATTTTTATAGGACTATCAGAGTATTTTACAGAAAGATTTTCTTCTCACACATGAAATATTAGGAATTGGTTTTGGTTTACATTTTTTCTCTGATTCCCAAGTGCTTACTAAACAAAACAAGCAGCAGAGGATGAATATTCTCATCAATCATCTTTTGTTTGTATATGCTAGTCAAGACCTAAAAATCCTCTTTAGGAGGGAAAGGGAAGAAACTCTGGAGGCTTTTTAAAATTTTAGTTCAAAAAGTAGAGGCTTCCAATTTAAGCCCCAAACCCCATAAAGTAATTTTGTCAACGGGCTACATAGTGGCGTAAACCCAAGAGAGACAGCCAGTCTGGGAGGTTGTCCCTTCCATGGACACAGCTCTGACTTGGCAGAAGGGCTGACCCCTGGAACACTCAGTTCAGGGCTCCCTCACATGTTTTGGAGGGAATGTTCAGCAGCCCCGAGAGCTGCTTAGAGTTTTCATGTCACATAAGCAATTGCAAACATCCCCCTTCTAACCACAGCCTTGAAGACTCTCTGAGGTAAGAATGCTACAGCAGACAACTCAATATATTATTATCCACAGAAAATTTCCTGCTACTCCTCCCTTTCGAGAGAAAACTTCCAGTTTATCAGGGTTTTCTTACTCTTAAAAGATTGCCAAGTTTAACCGAAAGTATTTTTTTGTGAGCACATCTTCAGATGACCTCTTGGAGCCCAAACCTCAGCAAACACTGAGGAGGACTCTATGATATGAATTTACACATTATCTGGAATATCCACTGTTTTGACACAAAGATAACACCTATATGATAGCACTTAGAACAGGAGGTTAATTTTGTGGTTTCATCACAAACTGCACCATCAAGGAAAATTGTTGTTAAAAATGGCTGCACCTTGCAGTGAAACAAAAATAATAATTGAGTATTCTTGGTGTTGAGGCTGACATCCCGGATTTATTAATGACCTGGAAAAAATAGACCATAAGCTTTCAAAATTTGTGGATAAAAGCTATGGAGCTTGTAATGTCCGTGCAAAGATAAGTAAATCACCGGGACAATCATTATTACAGTAGATGAATTTTCATTTGGCTATGGGTCAAGTACTACGTGCAGGCCAAAATAAGGCATTTTCTCTATAACATGCTGGTGGACTTCAAGCTTCCCATTTCCTCTAAGGAAATATTGAGCAGTCTGTGTAAATATTTAGTTCAAAAAATGTCCTCCCAGTGAGCAGAAGCTGTAGCAGAACAGCTGGGACACCCTGGAACATTGTACCTGGGCCAGGGGGAAAGGGAACAGGTGTAATGCCACATCTAATGTTTATTTTAATATTCTGTCACCTAAGATCTCCCATAAGCCTGGCATTTGTTTCTTATTCGACCATATATTACAGTACTATTGCTCTGCCTGCTCTCTCTTTTACACTGCCAGAGCTTTTGGCACCTGTGTAGCCATAAATGCCACAGGAATTTAAACTGCAAATGGGCAAAGGGATGTATCACAGCAATGGAGGTTTGACATGTGCATTTGTGGCCTTCAGTTCCTGCCTTGTGCATAAAAAGCAGCTGCTCTCCTACCAACACAGCATGGCTCTGCCTCGTTAGGTTGATTTCCCAGCTCAAGGTCTTTTCCTCATATTCAGTTCATTTTATGTTGTGCCTTGGCCACTGGTCATCACCTTTATAGGACCACAGCATCTCACTGTCCCGGTGGCATAGGCCCGTTGGGGAATTGTATAGGAAACCAACCTTTCCCAGAAGCTGGGGAAAACCAGATTTGTTCCTGCTGAGATGATGGTTCTGAACTTTCAGGTTTTTATAACAGTAAAAAACGGTTTACATTGCTCAATTTGTCATCAGTTGCTCATCTACACTCGCTCTTCTCTTTCCCTTACATGCTGCAGAAACACTGGAATTTTAGCCTTTTAGGGATGTGAGAGTTGCGTAAGAGACAACCTAAAATCAGTTAACACTTCATTAAATACAGTCCAGCATCACACTAGAGTTTCCATAGACAGTTTATGTAAATCTTCTGGGAACACAGAAGTGTCCTTTCATTTTTTCTGTAGTGTTATTCTTGGATTACTTTATCACAGAAGACGAAATACATGTTTTAAAAATGTGTTTGTGTACCAATATCACAAACCACTGAGGCTTTATAGCTACTGATCTACTACTTGTGAAAAAGTATTAAGCTCTCAAAATTCAAAACACAAAAGAGTGTGTGGCTTCATAATTTCCTTTAGTTTGTGCACCCTGGCTTAAAGCAACTTGGCTTTTTGGCAGTATCTCAAGTAAGCAGCAGCAACAGTGCCCTTATAGCTGTACTAAAGTGGTAAGTATGGGAAGGGCTCAGATCACCAAAAATCTATGATTTAGAGAAGCAAATTCTCCAAAATATTTCTAGGCTTGGGTAGCATTTCTCAGTCTAATCAAAGACGAGAATAAACACAAGTTTTCCTCTAATCATTTAGAAAATCATCTGTAATGTCCGAAAGGTCACAAAAGGAACCCATGAGAAGTGATTGGCATGTGTCTAAATATATTATTGTATCCACTGGGGAGTAGGTGGTGGAAAGAAAAGTAAAGGACATGGATATTTCTGGATGTTATCTTTGCAAGGTGAAACAATATTAAATAGAGGGGACACCAGAATATCAGGAAGGCATCTGAAACCAGAGCAGCCATTCTTACCACTAAACTGGCCTTGCAATTAGCATGGCTGTACAGTCCTGTAACTTCAGACTCACTACTTGTTACAAACTCATACCTTAGCACTTAGAAAGAATTCTTCAAATGCTCGGTTTCAGAAATACTTATAAAACTGCATGCAAGACACCAGTAAAACCTGCCAGTGTTGCCCAAGTGCACAAGACAATATCCTTTTAAAGCACTGAGGCAGCTAATGGTGACTTAACACAGCATGTAACAGCAAGGGTGAGGCATTCCTAAGGCAAATACTGCTTTAAAGTATGTAACTAAAAACTGAGCTTGCTTTGCATTGCCCACAATTTGACCATTGATTTGCAGAACCCAGAAATATAATATAAAATAGGATTAATTCTAATTTCAATTTCTGTAAATAGGCTAACTTTAGGAAAGTAATTGAGGGACTTGGCTTGAAGTTTTATTGCTGCTGATAGCCAGCCAGATGTGGTTTAGGGATCTGCAAATCTGCAGCTATAGATTTAGCTACAGGCTTATTGATTTTGGGCAAGATCCCGAATGAGTTCATAGCTGTAGGAGTGCCTGCTCAGGCCGTGTCTGATGGCAGAGGATCATCCCAAAGTTTCCTACCAGCTGGCAGCCTGAAGCTGAAGGAGCTCCTCTGTGAGCAGCCATCTGACAGCAGCCAGAAAGGAGGGCATGAGATCTGCTCTCATTATCAATTAGCACTTGGGATACTTGGGGCATTAGTCCCTGCAAACAGCTGGAATGTCTGCTAGTTAAGGAGTCTTCCTAGAAATCCCTGCTCAGCCACCGTGGAAGAGCTGATATTGCTGTAAGTGTGTTTATCATGGACCTGAGGCTCAGCTTCCTCAGCAATCTCCCCCTCCCCTGTTCACCTAGCAGCAAGCACGTCAATTCCCCATAGGAATCTTACTCCAGTTATTCCAGTATCCCAGGTTATTTTGTGCTGCTCAACTTCAAGTGCTCTTAGCTTTACTGAATGTGTCTGTACTGTTTTAAGTGTCCGCTAAATTCCAAAAGCTGTTGTGCTGTGCCTGCTGCAAATGCTTGGATATGATCCAAGTCCTAGTCTGGCATTTAAAAGGGATTTTCCAGGATGTTACAATTCACCCAGCACTGTAACTGTGCCAATCCAAAAGCTTTGCTGCCTTCAAAGATACACTCCTGCACGCAGTAAAAGCGTGTTCCAAGGCACACAAAGCATTAAAAAGACCAGCTCAACCAGTGGCTTTATTGGCATAGACATTGAGCTCTCCAGAACTGCTTTCTCTAAGCCACTCTCAGGCTGTGAGAGCTGTTCAAAGTTCCAGTGCTGCTGTGTGTACAGAAGTTTCTGTGACAAAGCACATCCTTGTGTCTGTTCCTGCATGCATGTGCCTGCCCAAAGAACTCCACACGAGGGAGGAATGCCCACTTCCTTTTTTCCCAGTAGGTCACATAATCCAAACCCAAACATACAGATCCCCTACACAGTGCTTCCATGGAAGAGAGGGGAAAGAAAATGTGTGGGTGCAGCTCTTTGAGCAAAGCGTGGGTCTATTTATCCTGAAAATGGACAAGTCTATAGCAGCAGTGACATGACACTGTTAGAAACTAAGTTACTAAATGCTTAAAAGACAGGGTGAGCGGGAGATAATATATTTAGCAATAATTTAAGTAGTGCTGCCCTGGACTGAGTACTCTACTCTGTCTAATATAAACTGAACTGTAATGAACAAATTGACCCTATCTGCATTTAGTGCAAAATTGTCAAAAGTGAAGTAAAATATTTACTGCTGAAAAGCTAAAACAAAACAAATAAGAATAATTCTTCAAAATGACATTTATTATTTAAACCATGCTGTTGAAGACACTGAAAATTTAACTTTGTTCAAGTGAAGTTGCCTCGTACTGATTCTCCAGATCCCAAAGCTGCCCTTTGTTATGAACCTAAATTACAAGCTTTAAGCAAATACAAGTTAGTGCCATCAAATCCAAGGTGAGTGGCTGACATATAACTGTCTGATACTAAAACGTCAGATAAAGATACTTAAAGGAATATGCCAGACTCAAATTATCATGGAAAGATTTGGGATGGATGGGAGCTTAAAGCTCATCTCATTCCACCCCCTGCCATGGGCAGAGCTACTTTCCGCTATCCCAGGCTGCTCCAAGCCCCGTCCAGCCTGGCCTTGGGCACTGCCAGGGATCCAGGGGCAGCCACAGCTTCTCTGGCCACCCTGTGCCAGGGCCTGCCCACCCTCCCGGGGAACAATTCCTTCCCAATATCCCGTCCAGCCCTGCCCTCTGGCAGCTTAAAGCCAATCCCCATTGTCCTGTCACTGCTCGCCCTTGCAGAGTCCCTCTCAAGCCTTTCTTCCTGCCCCCACTACACGAATTCTGGTGAGCCCGAATGTTTTAAGCATGTTGAGTACAGTGCTGAGGGTGATGGCCAGGGGTGAGTTTTCGTGGCTGACTGAGCCACTGCCTAAACTGAAGGTCCATGGTTATTCCAGAATGCTGGAGGAGGCTGCAGAGTCCAGAGCTCCTGCTCCATTTGGACAGCACAGCCCTGGCTCACAGGAGGCTGCAGCCCATCCCGAGCTCGTTTGCCCTGGCCTTGCTGGTTTTATATTGTAAAGCTACAAGTGTTCCATGTCCCGATACCAGCAGCACGGACAGCAGTGGTTTGCCAGGAGAGATGAGCCAGTTCTCCAGGATATAATTAAAGTGCTGACAAGCTCAGGCACAAGATACACAATAAATTAGTTATAGGACCTGAGTAAGAAGGATGAACTCTGCCGCAAAGGCAATTAGACAGAATTTCAGCCTTGGGACCACTTCCACACGTTCTTGTGTGTTGGGAAATCACATATAAATTTTATGTGTCTTAAGCAAAACTGAGAAATTATTAACATAATATTAACATAAACAGATATAAATTTTTAAGTCCAAATGAAATCTAGGAAGGTTATTCCAATATCACCTGGTTTTGATGGTGTTGTCATTCTTCTGGCTTTAGAAACAAAGCAGCAAGTATGGAAATGCTCTTAATCTGCTCCTATACAGAACAACTGGACTTTTAATTACTGAACTGATATTTAAACCCCTCAGCATTCTACTATTAAAAACCTACCAGACCTGGGTTTCACAAGATTTCTTCTTCAGAAGTGATAAATGTGCTGGCTGTATTCAAGTGGTTTTCAAGCCCTGCAAGCACCACAGGAGCTATTTTAAATGCTGTATTTGCTAGTTTTCCCATTTTGCCATTTGCTCTTATTTTAATTTTTTTTCTGTATTTTTCATCCCCTCTGGCCACATTCAGCTTGTATTTATCATATCCATTTGTTTATGTTGGAGGACAAATTTACTCATACAAGCCAGACAAATTACTAGATTTTTATATCTTCTGTTTTAAAATCCATTTCATGGCAGGTGGAGAGGGCTGGGCAGGGTCCTAGAAGAGCTGCTGACCCTTAAAGAATAGTTATCATTTCTCTAGCAATAACTCGCCACTTGTCTTCTGAAAGGAATTGCCTACTGTGCTTCAAATAACAAGGGACATTGTTATATTTGCTTTCATATAGGCTGCTGAACAGCTAAGATACCAAATAATTAATTTTTTTCTTATTATACAAAAACTGAAGCTATTTTCCCTATTGGCTTGCACTGCAGTTCAGCTTGGTTATTAGTGTTAAAGTAAAGAAGCTATGTAAATTTTAGACCTAAAAGAGCAAGAATAGAAGATGTGTCAAGAATAGAAGTATTAAATGTTTGATAGTGTCACTGAAATGCACCAACATCTAGGGGAAAGAAGGTGATGATGGAACTGCCATGCTGTGAACATTATCCATGGGCAGAATCTTAACCAGGAGTCTGGGGCAAGTGGCTGTTGAAAATTGAATGTACCATTGGATCTTTGGTGTCAGAGCAGATGGGGCTTCAGTTTCTCAAATCTCAGCCACATAATTTACAAGCCAAGCAAAAGTGTAAGTGGCAGAAAAAGCTTCAAGGTGGAGAAAGACAATATCAAACACAAAGCGCTTATTTGTAAACCTGGGCAGTGCACAATTTGACTGAGGAAAAACAATGATGTAATCAAAATTAAATGGAGTCCAGGACATTATTAGGATTAACATCTCCATTGATTAAATGAGTTGCTGACAGCAGCAGCAGTGTTGCTGGGCTATCAGTCTTGTGCTCTTGCTTGACATTTCAAAAGAAAATGATGGATGTCACCAAGATTTTTGCCTTTATTTGTATGATGTAAGAGATTCTGTTTGATGGATTTCAGATCCATCAGATCCTTCTAGTTTAGTAGGATCCTGAGCACATCAAAATATTTACCTCTTATCTTAATTGGAGGCAAGTTTAATTTGTTTCTTCTACTGTGTTTCCAAAAACAAGGGCTTGTCTTCTTGCACTTTGAACTAAATTAACAAAAATCTATTTTGATTTATTCTGACAATTATTTCAGTGCAAGCTTGCACATACATATCTTCTTTGGCCATAGTATCTTAAAACCAACTTAATCCTAGTTAGTGTGTAGATGAGCTTTAATTGCCATCCTCCACAGCGCTTTTGCAAGCTCCATGTTTTCCATGCATTTTGAAGGCAGTGCAGCTGGACACTTGGCTGTAGCTCGCCTTTCAGGAAGTCATCTTCTGCTCTGTGCCTGGCACAACCATTCTTCTTCTGGTGCCAAAGCGGAGGCAGCGGCCGCACGGCTGCATCCTGGCACAGGGCACAGATTGTCACTGACCTCTCGTGGAATCCAGTAATTGCCATGGAGCTGTGCCAGTCAGACAAAGGGACGCTCCATCCCCTTTGGCCCTGGCTCTTCTAAGCTGTTCTAAAACCTCTTGGAAAGAAAATTTTCAGCTGAAAATGAAGATAGGTATGGCTGCCTCTGATTTGGCCAGGCTTCCCACACTTCCAGTATGGCAGGTGCCCTGTGAGCCTTAACAATTAGAAGAAATTTGATTTACTGAAGTTGGTACTGACAGCCACAGCTCAGTTTGGGAGTGCCTGAGTATCCTTAGGGGAGTCTGCTGAAGGATACCTGCCTAGCTGCTGGGAAGTGACAGCATCCTCACAGATGTCCGTGTGCTACAGAAAGTCTCTGGGTGATGCTTCCTGCTCGCTTTCCATAGTATAGCAATGTCACCTGTGTTCTGTGCCACAGGATGATGAGAGCCTTGTTTTCCTGGCTCAGGTGGAGGCTCTGGTCACAGGGCTCACAAGAAGTACGAAAATGGGTTTCTACATGAGCCAAGTCCTTAGATTGGCAGGTTCAGCGCATGGAAATGTCACCTGTCTAATGGAAGTTAGAGGTGTGCTAAACAGGTAGAAACTACATCCTTGTGTACATTTGTTCCCCAAAAATTAAGGCAGATTTTGAGTTAGATCCTGTGTTCCACTGACCACTCAAGCACTGGGTCACTGCTTCCTCTCTCTTGTAATATTATCCACAGCCTTTTTACCTGCGCGTAATTCTCCTGCTCTTCCATTCTTGCCCATTAGTGTCCCATCTTTAAAATCCACCTTCCCAGAGAAGGCTGTCTGGCAGAGATGGTCAGAAGACTCAGGCCACCCTTCCCTCGATCTCCCTCCTTCCTGTTAAGTACCTGTTACAGAAATATTCCTTCTGAGGGGTGCTCTGTGTGAGGCTCCCGCAGCCTGCCAGCCCTGTCAGAGAAGCAGGACATGCAGCAGCCAGGTGACATGTGCACAGTGCCTCTTGTTCCCAAGGCTGAGGAGGCGGTGGTGTCATGCCTAACGCTTTGAACTGCTTTGCCTTGCTGAGGCTACAAGCTGCTCTTTTGTCCAGAGACCTCAAAAGCCAGGCGGGAAGCAAAAATGTGTTTCCAAAGATAGGAACGTGGCATCACTAGAGGGCATTCCATGCCTCATCCCAGCCACAGCCCACAGCGATCCAGGGTCAGTGGAGGGGCAGCCCAGTGGGGTCCCTCAGCTCTGTTCTGCTCCCTGGGCTTTGTCTGCATGGAGGTTTTCTACAGACAGAGCTGATTGATAAGGGTGCCGATTTTCCTTATAAATTACTCGTATTGTTACAGTCTGCACTGTAAATGTTATGGTGTTACAGACTGTTTCTGTTTCTCTTCAGGAACAGTTGTGGGTGTAATTTTTCAGTCTTACACCAATGGAAATAGATCTGTGTCCATGTACACATGTGTAGGAAGGCAGGAGTGTTACCATTTTAACTGGACTAGAATAAATAAAGCAATACAATATTTGGTCTGCACAAAAGATTACACAGAATAAAAGCAGCCAGGTCAGCAGGAGTTTTCTCCCCCACATTTACTCAGTTTACTAAAACTGAAAAGAGTGGAATTGTAAGTTCAGGAGAACCCTTTCTGATTCCAGCTTTCAGTGGAAGCAGTCAGGACAACGCCGCTGCATCCTGAGCACAGAGGTCTCGAGCACTGTGGCAAAGAACACAGCGAAATGTTCGAAGTGGAACACTTAAAAAAAGCCCAGCCAAAAATAGATACCAGTAATGCAGCAAGAGGGAAGGGGGAGGGTGAAGACAGCTTCATTTTACAAACGTCTTTGTTGAGACAGTAACTGGATACAGAAATCCAAGTCACAGTGGGATTCCAAGAGTGCACATCTGCCTCCCAGCCCTCGTGGTTCCCAGAGCAGTGGTGTTTAGCTGAGAGCTTTACAAGGGGCTTATATGGTTCTGCCTGTGAAGGCAGATTTTAAGGTTCACTTTTGGGTGCTCTGAAGGAAATGAATGTCTGTTTGCTGATATTGAGCAGACTATGCTTCAATGTGGACCTATTTTCACACCTCATTGTTCTAAAACAGAAATACTAAATTGATTTTTACCACATAACATTAGTAAGGCCTGCTCTACAAAGAACCAGTGTCCAGCTCTGGCTCCAGTGAGACAGCCAGGTGGGGCCACTCCCTGTGGTAGCAGCTACTCACTGGAAGAGTTGCTAAAAGAGGATCTTCAGCACAAATTCATGGAACAACCTACTTTATGTGTCCCACAGAGGCCCAGGCAAAACCTACCCCTCAGATGGTGTTAGATGGGAATCTGATACTTGAGTAACCTGCCTGTGGGAAACCATCAATGCTGCTGTCCTGGGCTCTTCAGAATTTCTTTCCTATAAATCCCCACAAAGTCTAATTCTTTCATACCATGTAACCCTATGTTAGCATGCCAAGGTTTCTCTTAAGTACAAGTTTGCTTTTAAAAAAATTAGCCAGAAAGGAAGACTTATTCCCAATAGTTATATATGGATATCTATGTCAAATAAATTGCAGCAGGAAAACGTTTTCACGTGAAGTTTTGCACAGGTTTAGTGCTCACATGAAGCCTCACCACAACCATATTTGCTTTCTTTCTGTTCTGTCTTTTCCACCTTTACACAATGATCAGAGGACTGTATAGAAGGAAGCCAGAGAACTTTCCCATCTTGTTCATTGACTTCTATCCGTGTGTACCCTCCCCCATGGACCCTCACGTTCCTTGGGGCTTCTCTGTAGCATCTCCTATCCACAAACAGGGGCCACCTCCATCTTCGCACAGATTTTCCAGTCTTGGGATCCCTTTTTTTGCATCCTCTGTTATGCTGTTCTCCAGATCATACAGATCAACTCCATTTATTTCTAGAGCCACAGCAAGCCTTAGCAAAAGGCAAAGGCTGGAGCTCTGTGGCACTTCTTGGCAGGAAACTCTTTGCATAGAGACCATTAGGGCAGCACCAGCTGAGCTTCCCCCTTAACACCTTGCAGAAGCAGATGGAAACAAATTGTACTTGTGGTTAGTTGTTTTTTTTTAAAAATACGTATTTTGAGAGTAAAGTTTAGTGCTTGCACACACATGCTCGCTACTGAATTATTTTAAAATAGGAACGGAAAAAACCCAGATGAAAATAGAGGTCAAAGAGATGCTAAAGAAGGGATAAATATCGTTGTGTTCTGTTTGATTTTGAATTCAAGGAAGAGCAGGCAATGCCCAGATTCAGACAAATGAGTGTTGTTTTCTAACCCAGTGTTAAAGGTCCGAAGTCTAAAACTGATTCTGGGAGAATTTAAAGATACAAAGGGGAGCAAAGTGCTCATGTTTGTCTTTCAAGTCAGTGGGATTTGAGTTCCATTCTCACTTGTGCCTCTGGAAGTCTTCTCCATGTTTGAAGCAGCAGTAAAATTCTAGGAAACACTTGGGGGCCTCACAGGGATTATTAGACAAGGATGCTTCTGGAGCATGCTTCTGGAGCAGCTCTGGCACTACACATTCTATCACACATCTGTGCCTATCCCCAGGTTAACAGAAATATGTGTAAATGTGAAACCTGAGATGCAGGTGTATCCTGCATTCAGAGGTATTTTCTCTTTAATGAAATAATTTTTTATCCTGTTACATGCTTTCCCACTTTATGGATATGGGAAGTGGCAGATAAAAATTTGGTGGTTCCTTAGCAGATTTCTTGGATATAAAGACAGCTAAGTCATTTGCACAGGCCAGAGCTCAGGCATGCTCTATATCTGTTTTGTACCTGGGGAAGCATTATGTTTCTTAGATTCCATGTGTCAGTGGTGAGATTTCTTTCTTCTCTAGCAATTTAATATTACAGCTGAGTGTATTCAGAGCCAGGAATTCCTGCAAGTTGTCTGTGTATTCCTGTGTGCGTGAATGGGGACATCACCACAATAAGGCCCTGGAAGGCATTTGAAACAAAGGCCTCGTGTAAATGACTGTGTTAGCCAGTACATCCCACTAGAACAAAAAAATCCAAAGTATGACATGTTCTGGTGGAGTGACAAAAGTCCTGGAGAAATGAAGCACTTCCCTGCTTGGATGATGGAAGGCCATATCCAGGGAATATGTAATAACTGACATAGCAACAAGCAGTTTGGGATAATAAACACGTCCTGCTGTCCAGACATTTCACGCACACAGGGCACCAAAAGGGTTAAAGGTAGTTGTTCTCAGCAGTGTTTGGCCTGGCCTGGCTGAGGATTAGAGCTTATTTTAGCTGTTCTTCCTAAACATAGCAAAGGTCATGAGGGACCGGGCTTTGCTGCTGAGTCTTATTGGCCTTGTTCCTTGTAGGGGTTTTGCAGGAGGACAGGATTGTCTCACTTACAAGGATAATAGATGACAAGCCCGGTGCTGATTAACCTCATTTTAATTGATAATTAATTTTAAACCCTATTTACTTTCCCTGGAACAGCTGAGACTTCAAGGGAATCGCAACAGAGGTGAACAAGAACTGAAATCTCCCCCAAGGAAATGATACAAGCAGGAAGGAGAAAAGACAAAGCTAGATGTGTATTCAGACTGTCAGTTTGGATCTTCATTAAATTTATTGCTTCTGCAAATGCAGGCCTCTCACCTTGTGCTTGCTGTTGCATTTGCTTCTTCTGCAAAGGCATCCCAGTCTTGTCACACAGAGATGTCTACACCCCAAAATCTGAGTCCTGCTTGCCAGTTAGTCTTCTTTTTGCTTTATTAGAACTCCTTTTGCCTCATTTCTGAGCCTGGCAACTTAGTATAGTGGTCTGCTGGCCATGTGGGAGCATGATTTCCTTTTGTACTTAAGTATATGTGATGCTCCATAGTTTTTCAGTAGTGAAAGCTTGCGAATGTGTGTAAAAGGTTATTTTTATTCACAGCTCAACTGTTTGCACATTCTGGACTTCATTCTGCAAATCAGAGCCTTTGGGGATTAACAGCTGCATTAAGTTTTCTAGCAGCACATTCCTGCAGGAGCTTTCCTTATCATAGTTAAAATCTGAAAGCCACAATGTCTGCAGTCTGCCCTTCACAGCACCGCCTGGAGAGGGCTCACAAATCATTCTACAACATTAAGGAGTTAATTCCTTAAACACCTTTGAGATGCATGTCATCCTTATGGCACAGGCTGATAAAATGGAAGTCTGAGTAATTTATTCAGGGTCGCGTAACATCTATGGCAGAGGCAGCAACTCCTTCTGGCACTCAGAACTGCTCTGAACTTATTTCCAGGACAATGTTCCAACATGAGCCGCATTCTGAATTACATTTTATATCAAGATTGCAGTTCATCCCTCTGTAGCAGTTATGGCACTGCAGAATGTCTGCTCAGGGGAATTACCAACACCATTTACTTGGTTATGTTTGTAGCCTATCCAATACCTTCATCCTCCATCATAGAGCTGTTTAAAATAATGCAGATAATTTAGTCTCAATTTACATAATCTCACTTGATAGGTATAATCAAGGTCTATTCTCACAGTAATATTCTGAGGTATTCACACACCCTGAATACAAAATGCCACCTGTGACATCTCCCCTGCCTTTACTGAGCAGAGTACCTCTCTGCTGAGCAGAGTACTTCTCATTCAGGTAACGTGAGAAACCGCCACTCTTCTGAGTCGTGACCTGAGTTCCCAGAGTGACTGAGGTCTTACACTGGACAGTTCTAGATGATGTGTTCGAGCCCCAGCTTCATGAGTCCTTTGCATCTGTCACACCACATAAAACGGGGATATTTTCCTGCTGTCAGCTCTTATGGTAAAGCTTAGAGTTTGTTGATGGAGGACACTGGAATACATGCACAGAAGGAATGTGGAAATTCTATTAATGAGAGCAATTTAGTTTTAATAGCTGCTATGTGAGCGCTGGATCTGCTCAGGCAGGGACAAGTTATTAAAGGTGATAGTACGATGATGATTAGAGCAAGCCCCTGGCTACAATCTTTCCTGAATTTAAAGTCATTTCAAGCATCAGGATCTCACTGTTACCACTGGCAGCACAGGTGGTTTACTTGCTTGCTTCCACACGTGCTGGATTTCCCCAAGCTACACCTTCCACGGGGGTTTTCATAACCTTTTCTTTCTTTCCTTTGCCCCCACCCCTTCGCACTGGAAGGAGAAAGATATTTCCCCTTTGCTTTCTTCCTAAAGGCTGCAATATATTTTTAGCTGCTCAGGATGTCTCCAAATAACGCAGCGACTCTGAACTTGCATTGTCAGCCTTCCCTGTAAAGCCCCTCCTGGGAGGTTTATGGCTCACTCTCCACAGCTTTGCTGATGCAGCGTGTAATGTTTATACCTGCAATCAAGCATTGGCTGAGCTGCAGCCCAGTGCTGGCAGCTCTTTCTTTCTCCCTCTGCCCCCACTCTTCCCTTGCAACTCCCCTCTGGTGATATTGGATTGATAAAGTGCATACAGTGGTGATTGCCTGTATAAAAGTAAAAAAAAAGGCATTACTCAATAGCCAGAAAAACTTGTATGTGCTCTGCCCGGCGTGGATGAGATGGACTTGGGGGTCTGTATTTCTTTTTCTAGATAATTTATAACACCTTCCTCCCCTGCACTGCTCTTTTCCAAGCCATTTAATGGGTTTTGAGATCTACCAGATAAGAGGTTCATCTACAGTTTAGAAACTGTTTTTCTTTTAAACAGAACACAAAGGTTAGTTTCCTTTTTTGTTTGGGGGGGTGGGTACTTAACAGATCTTTTCCCCAAAGTATCTCATGGCCTGCGATTGCCTCAGAACTGCTTATCAGAATTTGTACCGACCAGCAAAACTACCTTGAAAAAGCACCTTTGAAACAGGGGCCTCATCTAGATGGGAAAGTGAGGCTGATTCAACTGGAGCAGGATTCTAAAATAACTTACTCAAGCGTTCACAAAGCAGACAACTTTATTTCAATTTAAGAGAGTCTTACTCGTGCTTAGCTTTGCTTTACTGTGTATTCCCAGTCCATGTTAGCTAAACCAAAATAAACACATCTTACAGGCTTTTGCCAGCATTTGACTAAATGGGTTTGAAGTCACTCTTTGCTTAAATCAGTGCAGCTGTGGTTGAAAATAAGGCCAAATGCATTCAGTTAATCATGAAGACAGTGCCAACAAAATGCATGAAAAAAGGCATCATGCACAATTTTCATGATTAATATATCTACAAGTTCTCAGTTACAGGCACAGAGGTGAAAACGGAGTTGAGTCTTGAATGCCATGGAATTAAGGATGTCACTGTTGTGTGCACTTGTTTTTATTTTAAGTCTCCGTGAACTGAAGAGCACTTTATGTGTCACAGTTTGCCTATGTTCAGTCTAAGGAAATTGTAGATACCATGCAGCTGTACATTTGGGAGTCTTCCTCCCTTTTTCTTTCTGGGATATAGTGTAGCATCTAAAAATCAGGTTCTGCGGGCAACTGTATCTTGTGATGTTTGAGCATGGATTTTGACTTGAAAACGTACTTCAGGACTATGTGAATCTTTTTCAAGGTCTCAAAAACCTCTTCCGACCACCCTGTGATCCCACCCAGATCCCCTCTGCAAGTGTCTCACTCTGTGTAACTCCCACCTATCAATGGAGTTCACTATGTAGTTAAAAGCTGCTCCAAATTGAGCTAATTTTGTTCATTTATCCTTGAGGATTCTTGCTTAATTAAAATGGGCCTGAGGGAAGTATGACTATCTTAATTTATCTTTTACTAGAGAAAATGTTTGAAGGCCATGATTTTATGCAGATCCAGACTTACTTATATTAACAGAAGATACTTTTGGTTACCCAACTTTTTTTTAGGCCACTATTTGGGACTCTTTTGCTACTTCATTGAATTTACAAAGTAGCAGCAGAGGTGATGAATTGAAGAGGCATCACTGGAAACACTGCAGGAGGAAAAAGTTAGTAGTTAAGTGTATCTTTGTAATAGAACTCAAACAGACTTCAGTTTTTATGCTTCCAAGTCAATATAGACCTTAAATAAACATACAAAGGAGGGTTTTGACCCTTATCCACTCATAGCAGTTTGTGCCTTATCTCTGACTTGGGCTTCCGCACTACAGTCAGCCTCCAGCTTCTTAAGTTTCCATTTATTATTTATTGCAATAACTCAACTGAAATATGAATTTCACCTATGAATTCTTTAGTTCCTTGGCTCTAAATCCTGTTATTCAGCTGTTCCTAACTAGGATAGGTGGTTAAAAGGTTGCTGCTTCACAAATATGGCAAAATGTCTGCTACCTGCCTGTTTTCTGTTACGTTTTACCCCCGTTGAAAGTAGAACTACCAACAGCCATGTGAAACTTGGCCACCAAACCCCATCATCCACTTGGGATCTAAGTAGGGCTCAGAATAATCTTTACCCAAGAGAGAAAATATTATTATGTGGTTTCTTCAATTAGAGTTTAGTATTGTGCTCTTTCCTAGTAGTGCTGGAGCAATTGTTCTTTGCTGAAATTGCTTTGCAGCGTGGTGAGCGTTGTTTATCAGTTGTTGTATTTTAAATATCCGAAGGACAGACATATGGTTTTAGTTCAGAAATGCTTGTTAAAAGCTTCCTTCTAATCTAAGGTTAAATAGAGAGTTCAGTGTATGTGTGTCTTAGAACGAGTTCTAACAGCTGTGAAAATGAAATAACTATTTCTCCAACAGACTTTTGGAGCAAAATTAGCTTTCTCAAGCACATAAATAAGCTGGTAGGTTGCTTTCTTTCTTATCAACCTCAGAATAATGAATTAGTAACTCATACATCTGTGTTTGAACAGCAAGGCCTTGAAGAAGAAAGAACTTTTCTCTCCCCGAAATGTTACTTTCAGGTAAGAGAGAGCTGTCATAAAGCAACTTCTCTTTTGTTCACATTTTCAAACAGTGACTTTATGGGTTTTTTTCATTTGTCCCTATTCCATCTTTCAGTAATACGGCCTATTTATCTTGAGACATATTTTAATTACAGTAAGATTTGTGCCTAATGCTGTGTAGCTTCCTCAGAATTGACAAATTTGGAGAGAAGCTTGAAGGTGAATCACGTTGCAGGTCATCACTTTGAATTTGCCATCGGGGAATGAAGGGAATGTGCTGTCTAGGTAGAGCCTGTCTCAAATACTCTGTAGGTGCATCAGGAAGTTTTGAAAACCTTTCCAAGCAGTGACTGCACAGCCAGGGATGTTTTGTTGTGAGGAGACCGGGTATGGGCAAAATGTCAAAGGTGTGGCTTGCTCTGCCCTCCTTGCCTTCAAGCACTAAAGCTTCATTATGTGACTCAGGAGCTACGTGTGGTGCTGTTCACATCAAAGCTGCTCACAAAAACCACACAGCACTGACTCCAACTCCCAGTTCCTGGCAAGCTCACTGTCAGCTTGTGTACGAGACTATTCTGAAGTGAACCTTCTTTTTTTTGAGTTAGGAAGTGCTGTACAAGAATCCAGAAATTTTGGTCTAAAATGACGAGAAGAAAAGATGCTGTCAGAGAGGGATCCTTTGAAACTCTGGCTTTGTAGAAGTAAGGGTAGAAGTGTCAGCTGTAGGAACCCAGATCAAGTTTGATCACATCCATGTGTCTGACTGGACGCACTTTGAGGTGCTGCATGGAAGAGTGTCCCACACCAGCAGCTCTGTTCTTCCTTCTGTCAGCCTTCAATCAGTTAACCCAGCAGCACCCGTGGCTCTCAGAGAAATTTCTGTGTGTGGGTGCAAAAAGTAAAGTGTAGACAAGTAGTGAGATAAATTGTTACCATCCTGCCCGTATTTTTAAACAACATGGACTTGCTGGTCAATGCAAAGACTCACTTCCTTCCCAGGATTTGGCTGTGACAAAATACAGAGTGAAAAGACAAACCCCTCTTACAACACCGGTGCTGGTGGCATGATACCACATGGTGATCTGGATTCCACGGATTCCCTCTGCACAGACCGGCTACCTCAAAGTGGAGGAAGAAATCCTTAAACTGATGGCAACAATCACAAAGCTGATTGATCTGGCAAGTTGCAGCCTCAGCAGAGACTGGCCACATCTTCACAGATCTCCCACTTCTTTGATTTCTTCTTTAAAAAAATATTCAAAAGTATGTGTATTTCTGGAGGGCTATTCAAGAGGCCATCAGGGAATCAAGTTAAATAATGTTTTTATTGTGTTTTCTTCTGTAGTTTTATGAGTGTTTATGTGTGGGCTTGACTAAGAGATGTGAGGTCAGATAATACACCCAAAGTACTGTAAATGCAAAGCTTTGTACTGAAAACCACGAGTGACTCCAGATTTTTCTCTCTGTTTTTACAGACAATTTACTCACAATCCCACCTGCAGTGTTTTGAGAACTAAGTAGGTGAAGACATTGTTCTGAACAGAACCTGAAAACACAAAATGCTTATCTCAAATTTCACATTTCAGACCTTGCCCTGACTCCACACACAGTGAATGAGCCTGCAAAACCATATCATAGGTGCCACATTTTGGATTTGGGTTCCCAAGATACTTTAACGCAGTAAGGACAAAGCCCATTAATCCAAAGATAGCACAGTGTTACAACAAAACGGAGCTGAGCTGTAATCCTGAAGATTATAGTTTCAGGAGAAAGATTTAATGTCACCTCAGGGTGGTTGCTTTTTTTTTCTTGGTTCTGTTTTGTTTTCAGGCAAACTTCAAAGTGCCTCATTAGATGCCTTCAGAAGTCATGAAGATGAAATGAGTAAGAAGTGTTTCAGGCAAATTGTTGACTCTGGAGAAGGGTTTTAAAAAACAACAACACAAAAGCAAAACCCCTAGGGATAGCTGTAATTGCATATCTGAAGAGTATTTCAGCACTGGTCTGCCAGCCCCACTTAGCTCAGGCACCTTTTCTTCATCCTGAGAAGGGCTGATCCTTTTTGTCCTGGCTTCTCAAACATCAGACTAAATTTTCCTTGACCGTCTAAATTTCCCTTGACTGTGTCAGAGCGATTGAGCCTCACAGACTTCCTGTGGGGAATTCTTTATGCTGCAGAGTAGATTTGCTGAGGAGAGAGATATTCAATATCTGTTTTTTAAAGTGTGTAGCAATCCAGACAAATTGATAGCTGTGGAGGGAATTTTTTTTTTTTTTAATTTATATTTGTTACTTTAACGATGCTGGGATAGGGTGAGAGAAAGAGCAAGAACAGGAAGGAGATTCTCAGTGATGGATGGTTTCCATATTGTGAGGAGATAAATCTTTAGGTCATGCTGAGCAGTGAGCACTGTCCTTTAGAGCCCGCGCTTCGGCGTCTCAGGTTCAGCCCAGCCCAGCCCTCCTGGGCACACCCATTCCTTTGTACCCCGGAGCTCCCGCAGCGAGGCTCCGCTGCGTGACCCTGCTGCTTGGGGCAAGTGTGGGCAGATGCTCGCTGAGTCAGCGGGGAAGGTCCGCCTGCCCTGCCAGCTGCCGGCTCCGGAGCACGGAGCAGGGAGGGGTTCCCAGGCCAGGCTCTGTGGGACGCTGCCGTGCGCAGCACCTGAGAGCTGCCCCAGGGTACATCGGGGTGATGCTGAGCTCGCTGGAGTGGGGATGGGAACACCAAGGGTTGGGTGGGATGTGCTTCATGGCTCTTACTGGCGTTTCCTGACTTGGTGTGTCTCTCCCAAAGGAGTGAGCAGGGAGGGCAGATGAGCTCTTTTCCTTGCCTGGGTCCCACTGGCACCCAGCTGCACTTCTCTTTCCTGACCACTCTGTCACTGTGGTGAGAGTCCTGCCCTTTTCTTTTACATCTGCTGCCTTTGAGTCTTTGAAACATAACAAGCACAAGAAAAGTAGGGAAGCTGAAAAAGCTGTTTTAATTGTGGGTTTTCCCCCCCCTTTTTTTCCCCTTGGCGCAGTGCCTTTGTTACGTGTACGAGGACCATGTGAAACTTAACACTGGCTGAGGACAGAAGTTCTGCACATCACACACATACACACAAGTTTCTCTAAACTTCATTTTTTTAGTAGCGATGTAATTGTACTGAAATCACAATGGTCCATGGGAATAAAAAAAAGGCAAGGTTAGCAGGAAGAGGGTAATAACTTTCATTTTGCTAACTGATACTATTGCAAAAATCCAGACGCGCTTTCAGGCTCGGACCCCTTGTTAGGTCACTCCCTCCAGCCCGTGATTGTGGGTGAAGCTGGGAGTGCCACTACCAGCGGCAGCCAGACGGTGCTGCTCTGGCCCTGGGATTATAGGGGAAAGTGCAGGAGAGAAACCAGTGGAAAACAGGCGCCAGAGAGAGAATGATTTGTTCCAAAACATTTGCTTTGTAACAGGGTCATCTATAAATTCTGGGATTTCCTGTTTGCTGAATGGCAGGCTTTCTCTTTTCAGGTTACAGACTGGAATAATTTTATTACAGCTCACTGTAAGCGTCTTTCCTTTCCAAGCTCAGATTTGCAGCCTTTGCACAGAAATTTCCCAGCTTTCTTGGGGTTTTAAGTTGTATCCTTCAGCGTCGTGCTCTAGACCTGTGCTTTAATTTCCTCTGGGCTTTGGAAGTAGTGAGATCATGGTAGTTTTAGGGGAAAAGCATTAGACATATTAATGGGTTCTTTTCATACTGATGTGTGTTTTCTCTGGATACTGGGAAAGCAAAACTTAAATAAAGAAAACTGGAAAAAATAGTAATTTTAACTACAAGGAGCCTGATCCTGCATCTTGTGTATCTCGTGAATTCATCAGCTTGACTGGGAGTTGTCAGTGTCCAGGAAATGCAGGGTTTGGGCCACAGCTGCTCAGGATGTTGCTCGGGTTTTTTTAACATTTTGTTTCAGAAAGCACCAGTTAACGGGTTGTCTTTGTCAAGAGCGGTTAGGAAACCCTGTCAGAGTAGTCCCTCAGGTCAGACCTTTCTTGCTAAAACAAGAGAGACCTGTCCCAGAATATTACCTGATAATGATGTAGCCTCATGCTGGGAGGATTCACCTGTGCTGGTAAAGATCTCGGTCAGGTCGCAGGTCTGAAACAGTCAGTGACAATTTTCCACCTGAGTGCCTTGAGTACCTGAGTGTCTTAGTCCCTTTCTGTGTCATGGAAAGAGTGGGAAACAATCAAAAAATGGATCCTTTGAGAGCTTATGACAAACGAGCAGAGGAAGAGAAAGGTAATTGCAAACTTTGTGAGATAAGAGAAGTGTTCTGTGCTGCAGCAGGAGATGCTCTTTGGGATCTGCTCCCGGTGAGGAGGTCTCTGGCCAGAGCTGTGTCCATGGCTGTGCTGCACAGGAGTGCAAACAGCCAGGGAGAGAGCCCTGTCTGCCTGGGAGCCTTCACTGATTACACTTATAATGAGAGAAGATTAATTTTTTGTAACTGGGGACCAAATCTGCTAACTCAGCCTGAATTTTTATTAATGGGAGAAAGTTTAGAAGCTCTGAGCGCACGATTTTAAAGATGTCTGTTGTTGAACGTGCTGGGAGCATTTCGTCTTTATGCTGAGTTTAGCAAATGAGATTCTAGTCCTTGACTGACATTATTAGGCACTATTGTAACAATAATGAAAAGAAGATGATTAAAATCTGCCTACTAGTGGCAGGGGTTGATGTTACTATACAGCGATACAAGGGAGATGGTATTCTGAGCTTCTTGCATTCTCCACTGATGTGAGCACAGCATTATCTGCATCTCTGTTGTAAGGTAAAATGGAATTTTCAGAAGAGATAAACTGGGTAATTGCTGTTTTTATTTTAACTGATGCAAAACTAACTTCTTTTCACATGGAACTGATGCCTTCCATGGAAATTTTGTCTGTTAACTTTGGTGAAAGCTTCAGGCTATTTTTGGCAGCAATTAAAAGCATTCAAGAGATGCCTGTCACTTCAGCTCAGATATTTCCACAGGGTACTTTATTTGTGTTTTATGAAAGAAATAGAAAACACAGCAATATGGCTTCTGCTTAACTTGAACTATCTCTCGTCTTGTGGCAGCAAGTGACAAGCAATTTTTCTTCATTGGAAGCTGTTCTTCCGGATATCACAGCATGGAGTTGCTGATAGGATTTTCACAAGAAAAATAATAACATCTAGCATTCACTAACACCTGCTGTCCAGTGATCTTAGAGTGCTTTGGAGAAATATTTATTAGGATTCATGACTATGAAATTGGTAACATTTTATTGAGCTGGGCTTACAAGAAAAGCTGTTGTTGTCTCTATAATACTCAAAAGTGCCACTAATTCAAAACGTCAGCATTTTTCAAGGTTTAATTTGAGGGAACTGGGTCCTGATGTCCAGAGCAGATTGGTTCCCACTTTTTTCAGATGGGGTTAATTGTGAAGAAATTGAAGAGCTGGGCCAACAGTTTCCCAAAATTAAGAACCAGCTGTGAAGATGCTGCTGCAGAAAATTTGTCTAGTAATTGCTCAAAGGGACAACAGTCTAGTAGTCAGGCTGAGAATAAAACTAAGAGCTATTTTATTTGCAGGATCCTCTTCTCATTCAAATATTTATGAAGCTTGTTGAATACTTCTCTGTGTGGATTCTGTGGGAGGAAGTATGAAATGTATGTGTGGTATCTCTGATAGAATTTAGCTCGCTGTGTGGGTATAATCTAAAAAAACATTAGATCAAGGGTACAACTGTGTTGAGCTCATCTGACGTATGACATTCCCAGCTTCTAAAAGTGGCTCTACTGCAACACCTAATACTTGGAGCTTTCACCAAAATTCTTCCCACCACTGCATTCTGAATCTTAAAGTCTGTAATGGAGTTATCTGCCAGGAGTCCCTAATTAATACAGCGTTCAGCCAGCTGGAATCACAAGAGCAAATGGCTCTCCTGGCACACCACAGAGTGGCTTCTGAGCAGTCCCACTCCCTGTGTGCAGTGCCCATCACGCTGCACACAGACCTCAATGAAACGTCACTCCACAGTCACATTTGCAACTAGACATCTCCGTGTTGTTTCCTGTTATGCACAGCTGAAAAAAGCAGGTGGAAGGAATACAGGGTGATGTTTAGAAATGCCTCAGCAATGCTGTGTTAAGGCATCAGTGTTTGGAAACCTTCAGAGTGCTGGGCACCAAGGCTGCTGTTCAGGGTGAGGGTGCAAATGTGTGGACTCTGGATGGTAATGGGGGTAGCTACCACTGGGAAGGAGGATTTGTGATATGAGTAGAGATGGGTAGCAGCTGATTTCCTCATGGTTCAGGGCTTGTTTGCAACTCTGCAACCTACGGAGCTTGTCTGGACATCAGTTAAGACAGATCTGTGGAGGAAAGAGTTGAACGCTGGGATTAATTTTCTACCATCCTTATTCCTCGGTGTTTGTGTTCATGGTGCTGAGACTGCAGTGGCATGGGCAGTAAGATTCTTCCTTGCCCCACTGTTGGGTTTTGTGTCACTACAGGACTCCCCAGAGCTCAGCTGTGAAAAGGTGTTTTGCTCTTGCAGGGAGCTGCTGCCAATGACATTTCGAGTGTATTGTAGCACCTCTGAAGTCCCATGCCCAGACTAGAACAGTTTCCCTAAACACTGTACAAACAGGGAAAAAAACACCCAACAGTTCTTTCTGGTTCATCACATTGCTACTAGTCCAGACTACGGGAAGGATAAAAATCCCAAGAGGAAATGATGCATGTCTGAGCAGGGAAATTCTGTTCAGAATTACAACTGGATGCCAGAGTTTAGAATAAGGTTCCCTGCATGACAAGGCTGTGTGCCAGTTTTTATAAAACGTATAAGTATAATACATGCAATGTTTCTGTTAATCGCGCTCTCTGCTTAAGATATCCGTTAAAGCCTATCATATTAATTTAATTGAAAAATTCTCTGGGAATTGTATTAGATATTTTCCCCATTAAATTAATATTACAGTATTTAAATAGAATTTCTGGGCACCCATTGTTGTTCTCAGAATTATCGTGTAAATTGATACCTGCTCTCTGCCTTTTTGGGGTTTGACCACTATATCTTTCTCTTTTTTTGCCTCCTGTCTGCTCCCTCCTCCTCAGCCTATATTTAATTATCCTCTTCCTTCTGATTTCTGGGGTCATTAACATGATGCGTTCTGGGGCTTGTCACATGACATTTGGTGTTTGTCTGTCAGTTTGGGCCTCTCTGAATTAATCTGTTAATTAATTAAGGTATGGGACTGTGAAGTGAAATTCCCCAGGTGGCAGCCTGGCCTTATGGTAAGGGAAAGGGCATCTTGTGCCTCAATGGCTGGGAGAAGGGAAATGAGATTAAAGTTGTTCAGGACTGACCTTTATGGGCCATTTCAGGGCCAAAGAGAGCTCTGGACCCAGGGCTGGAGTGGTGGCTCTGCAGATCGATTGCCTGGATCCCAGGATGCTCCCAGGGTTTAGTGCACCCCCAGCATCTGCCATGTGGGAGCCATGCTGTGGGCACTGCCTGCTCTGGTTTTTAAGGAACAAAACTGGGGGCCACTGTCCTTCTACCCCTTCACACAGCTGATAGACGAGGGGGGTGTGCACTTCCTTGGGAATTGCTACCCTTTTTGCATCCCAGGCAAACTTGATAAATGCTGTCATGCACTGGATGCCTCAGTGCAGGTCACATTCAGGATCAACAAAACCCTTGCAGTTCTTTACCTAAAAAATAATACAATTCCTTTTTTGCTTGTGAGCTCTCAGCTTCCCCCACACTGCATTTTGCCTTCTCCCAGACTTTTGTTGGAGCTGTTTCTGTATGGGGTGACACTGTGTGAACCTGCAGAAATGGGGTCGGAGCCCTTTAAGAAGTTGGGGCATTATCCAAGTAGCTGCTGAATCTGGGAGTTGTGACTTGTCTGTGCTGGAGCGCTGGGAACAGCTTGTGCTCACATGGAGAGGAACAGGTGCCACTGCACAACTGGGGACGGCCGGACACAGGCTCAAGGAAACAGCGGCTTGTTCAGCACTGAGACTCTTCCACAGCCTGGTACAGGCCACAGGCTGCTGTATGGGCTTGTGCTTATGAGCTGTCCACCTGCCTGACACCTCCCCTGGCCGTTCCTGATCCAGCACTGGGCTCAGGTTTCCCTCTGGGGTTCAGGAGAGGAGACAGCCCTGGCTCTTGTGCTGTCCCCAGGCCCAGCCCACAGCGAGCAGCACAGAACTCAGCAAAGCCTCTGGCCCAGGAATGGAGAATGCACGAAGAGGGATTTCCTCTAATCAAGTAGCTCCAGGAGGCTGTTGTTGAGTTAGTGGGTCAATGTGTTTATCTTTCTGTTTTCTTTAGAAAAGTGCGAGTCCTTGCCCCCGTGGTTATTTTTGCCTAACAGCTGTGCTTCCGGTGAGCAGCTGGGAGAGCTGCCTGACTCAGCACATCTCCGGCCTCAGCACTCCCCGAGTGCCCTCGAGCAGGACTAGGAGTGCTGTGGGCAAAGCAGGGGGTCCCCTCCTCTGCCTCCCACAGCCAGTGGAAAGGGATGCTCAGTCACATGGATACAGATATTTGGAGTGAGAGGAATCAGTGACTCTGAAGAGTGTGCCCACAGATAGGACAAATACTTTATTTGGTCTTTATTTCAAACTGTAAATCTGTGGAAGTTGTTACTGTCTGTAAAAGTACTCAGTGATGTACATGGAACCTGACACAAGGCCGGGGTGCTGCAAGGAATGAGAGCCTCTTCCAGGATTTGGCCAGATCAGCCCTACAGAACACACCGAGCCATTTCCATGCTTCAGTCCCATGACAGCACGCAATGTCTCAGAAGCATCTTAAGTCACATTTTCCAGGCAGGTTCATCACACCCTTGGCAGCATTTGACCACTCCACATGTGCTACTGATTTGTATCAGTAGCTGGATGTTTGCATGCTGCAGAATTTCGGGTGTTTTGAGAGGACAGATGAGGGATAATGGTGAGGGAGGAGGCTGGGAAGACACCTTGGTGTGGTAGTTTGAGTAATGGAGTACAAATAGGAAGATTGTGTTACCTGCTCTGAGCACATGAGCTCTCTCTGCCTCTCAGTTTTCTGCCCTTTGTTTCCATTGTATGTTTTGACTATAATTTTTGATATAAAGGTGGTCACTCTACGTGTGATTGTATAGTGTCTAACAGCTTAAAAGAGCTTGAGGAGAACTTTTCGGGGCTACTATGCTGCAAGTATGTAACAAAAACAATGTAAAAATGAATCTGTTTTGTAAAGCACAGAGGAACTTGCACGAACAGCAAAATGCCAGTTAGAGTGAGGAGGAATTAAATATCTGGTGTAATTTGAGTCCACTGTAAAAAACCCGCTAAAATTCCAGTTACAGTGAAGTTGTTGGGGGCAGCAGGAAAGGATCTTTTCCTGTAAGCATGAGAATTTGACTGTTTCACAGGGTGACAGTTTTATCATTCGCCTGTATAGGATGAAAGGTTCCTTAACTAATATGATTTTCTGGCAGCATATCTGTTTGGAGCCGAGTCTTGTGGAAGTTCTCAAGTTTGTAGTTCAACGGAGAAGAACAAGAAAACTCTTCCTCTGCCCTGGGAGTATAGAAGACTTCCCTGAGCCATGCAGCTGTGTTTGTCTTTGGGTATTCTGCCTGTAGTAGGGGCAGGGAGTACTTCCCACTCCAAACAGAACAGACTGAGTTATGGATCTGGCACAGAAGGACTGTCACGTGTCCTAAAGCAAGCGCTGACTCTGGTGAGGCTCTTCCCTTGTCCTGCCTCAGAACCAGGCACAGGAGTCACAGCTGCCCAAGCCAAGCTGTACCTAGCACCAGGTCTGGGCAGTGCTGTATCCTCGTTAGAACACTCCTTGTTTTACAGAGTCCATCTGGAGATCCTGCTCCACAAAGACCCCTGCACACAGGCCACACTGTTCTGCTCCTCACAGCCTTACACCTGGTCAGGTAGTGGTGATGACACTGCCCCCCCTCAGAAAGCTTCAGCACAGCTTCACAACCCCCACACAAGGCATCCAAGGAGGCCTTCCTTCTTCCAGGCTGCCTGCCTGGTACAATTAGGATTTCTTAGCAGCAGGAGCTAATATTTATTTACTTCTTTTCAAAATTGTAACTAAGGCATCTTTCTGAAGATAGGACTAGGAAAAAAAAAGAAAGAAAAAGAGAAACGAGTTTGAGGCTTCAATATGACTCACTTCAACCAGCTTCAGAATTTGCCTCCATGGACAGCAGTGACTCCTTACACACTTGATTGCTCCATTTCCTCCCTACCCCCTCAGCAGACTTTTTTATGCCAACTCATACAGAACTCGCAGCAGCACAGGAAGCCTTTGCTATGTAAGAAGGACACGAGCCCTTTCACATGCTCTTGTGTCATTTGTGAAATTAGATGCACATGTAGCCTCAGTACTAACTGTGCTGATCCTCTGCTGAAAAACAGGTTCTTTAAAAGCAAAGCCACCTCAGTCCATCCATAAGTGTGAGTGTGCTCATGTGTGTGTAATATATAGACGTGTGTATGCAGAGTGAGCAAGAGCACTGTGTCGTGATTTGGGTTGACTCAGCGGGATTTGCAACCAATATTAGTTCTCACAGGGCTGCCAAGACAGAGATTTTAATGTATGAATAAATAACCAACATGATCTGCTCCACACAGACTTGCTGAACCCTGTCCCATGGACATACAAATGCTGTCATTCTGAAGGCAGGTTTTAGAGTCTTCCCACTTCATCTGTCCAGTCCTCTGGCGTCACAGGCAGCTCCATCTCGTACCTCTGTTCACACAGGGAACACAGCCCTCCTCTGAAAGCAAAATACTGTCTTTTGCCCTTGTTTTGTGAGGGAGAATAAAGGGACTCTTCTCTGCCCTTGTGTGCCCACAGGACTGACAAAACACTCGTAGGTGGCTTGTAAGATCCTAAAGAGTGTTATCAGTACTACACCACTATACTGCCTGCCCTCCCCCTGATAAGATAACTACTGTGAACAACAGCCATCCCTCTTCAAGGTCAGTCCTGTTTATTGAAGGAGTGGAAACCTGTTATTTAATCCAGGTTTTTCTCTTACATGTAATAAATATTATGGCTTTTCTGCAGGTTATGCTAATGTTTTTGTTCTCACAGACCTTTAGATTAACCGTCTGGATGTTGAATGTTTTAAAATAATTTTAACTAAGTGAAGTGGTTAATCTGGGTATATTGAATATGTTCAACCACCTCCACAACTGAGACTGGCATTGAGAAGATCAGTCTGGTAAGTTTACTCACCATCCTCTCTCACTGACTCTCATCAGTTTACTCCCGAGTCTTCCAGGAATGACTCGTTTTGTGGGTGCTTTAGAGCACAGGCAGTGTAGGTACAAATCCCAAACCAGTCTGGCTGGGTTGTACAGAAAGAGGTGGAGGGAAGCAGCTGACTGGTGTGTGAGAAAACAGCAAGCCTAAGTCAGCAGCATGGTTTGATGGGACTATTCCTGTTCCTTCTTTCCAGTTAACAGGAAGGTATTAGAAATTGAGCTCCCAGTGAGGAAAGATGTCGTCCTTTCCCTGCCTTTCTCCCCTGTTCAGGGAGAAGAAACTTCCTTCACATCTTATGTATCCTTCCTCCTCTTCCTGAAATTCTGGCTACTTCAGATCAAATCCAGTATTCCAGCTGAGTCCCAGGATGGGCTGCTCCATCCATACTCTGCATCCTCTTTTCCATGGGATCTGATCTTCCACATCCAATCTACCTAGAGGGAAGAGCTACTCAATCAGTAAAAAGCACTTAACCCTTTCCCAGCACATTCAGCACCTACTGCTGCACAGTATTTTAGCCAAGCACTCAGGAGCCCTCTTTGCTTTTCACCTTGTCTCATTTTTCCACAATTCTTTGCCTCTCATTAAATCACTGCCTGTGCTGGGATTATTTAACTGCAAGAGCAGCATTTGCCTTTAACAACCCTGCCTGTCAATGCAGGAGCTCCCCAGCCCTTTAGTACAAGTCACCCCTGAAAGAAAAAAGGTGGAGAGGGTACAAGGATTCCCATCAGTGGAAACAAAGGCAGGTGCCAGGTGCTGGGGCTGTCCCTGCTGTGTGATCCACCTTGCCTTGAGCCTGTGGCTTTAACAACATGTTTGTCCTCTGAAAGCCTGAGCCTGCACAGCACAATAAATAATGCCTTGCAGCAATGTGACCCGTGGCAAGCAGTAAGTGATGACATTGTCAGACACACACAACTGTTGAAACAACCAGGCTGTAATCATCGTGCTGTACCCACGGAAAGACATTTGGCAAATGAGATTCCATTTTCACATTGGTCTGTGCCGAGCATGTAAATTTCCAGCGGGACAAGCGGCATTAGGGATGTGTAATTGATTGTCTGAATTATAATAAACAAGCTGTGACAGGTGATCATCCATCATATTCCTGCTGCATGTTCCAGCACCACAGTGAGACACAGGGAGAGAGGGAGAGAGCTGGAACACGAGCAAGGGAAATGGGAAGTCACAGAAATACGGAAGGAATAGAATAGAAAAAAGGGCCACAGTGGAAGTGAGAGGGCACAGCCGGGAGGAAATGCGTGCCCTGATTCCTGAGGGAAGTGAAGGCCTGTGCTGTGCAGCGGTGCTGTTTCAGAATCCAAGTGATCAGAATGACGGTTCTCTCCTAGGGGAACAGCAGTCTAGAGCAGCTCAGGTCTTTTGTTTCCCACACCAGCCTTTCCAGGGAGAAAATGATTGCTCTTGGACAGGAGTGTTGAAAAAAAAAAACATGTTGGAAGAAAAATTTAGGGAAATGATGTCTCTGGCTAGAAGGACAGAGGTATTTTCCGGAATATCTGCAGGCGTACCTCATGGGAAGCCCCATGCTCTAATTTCCACCCTCTGTACTTAGGCTGACTAAGCAACTGTGGGAATAATTTACCATTTTAATACACCCAGTTTTCTTTGTGTTACTTGTTGTCTCTGCAGTATGAATGGTCACAATTTTTTTTTTCCAAGTTTGGTAAATTTTGTATCTCTCAGACTTGCTTATGGACAGTTTTGTGGCATTATGACAATCACCCAAACTGTAGTTGCCACAGCATTGTTTGTATTTGCTGCTTGATCAAATTGCTCAGACAGTTCCCCTACAGACCTTTGCCCACAAACATTTGAAATTCATTCTCTGCAAACATGATAGTCACCAGAATTTGTGATGTAAAAGCTTGTGTAAAATGAACGTGAACACAACTGGTGCAAATTCACCTAAATGGGGCAGAAGAATGAAGTAAACATGGTGAAAATCCTTAAAATTATTATAAAAATCTTTAAAGATGTAATAATTTTTATTTGATCAAATAGTGGTTGAAACAGATTTCTTAAGTGCCTGAGACTTTAGGATTAAGCTTCATTCCAGATGGTAAAAATAATTCCATCCTTTTTGTGTAATAACTGACCATGGACATATCTTCTGCTGAGACTGCTCTGTCCAGATGTCAAATTTCAGTCCTGTCCTACCAAAATCCTGCGATCGGTGAAGCAGTGGCCATTTGTTCCTTGAATTCTTTCACAGGAATTTGATTGAGGCTTCCAAGTTTGCTATGAGAACAGAAGTGGTGGAGGGGAAAGCACAATGCAGACCAATGGTTTCTGAAACTGGGAACAAATCCTTTCCCAAGAAGCAGAAATGAGGGTGGGAATGGAAAAGCTTTGTAGCAAAGCAGGATGTGTTCTGGGCAGAGACTCCCTGGATCCAAGGCGGAGTATTTTACCTTCTCACCATTTTCTTTTCTGATGGTTGTTCTGTGACTAAAGGAAAACATGGGAAGGGATGCAGTTGGAGAAGTGAGGAGTCTCAGTGGAGGCTTTATCTCTGAAGGGAAATGGGAGATGGCTCGGACTGGGAAGCTGCAGGGCTGTGCTGCCTGGCTCTGACTGTAAGTAACTGCTGCTGGCACAGCAGGGGTTTATTTTGGCCCAGACCTGCCCTGGGAACAGCAGAGAAACTAAGGCTCTTGGAATTCTCCCCCTTTACGATTCACTCAGCAACTTGGCTTCAAAAGAGTATTAAAAAAAAAAAGAGAGAGGCAGGAAATGTATCCAAATATTGAAGCCAAGGTTTGTATGTGAAACTGTGAGGAGGAGATTAAAGACCCAACAACGCTGGGCTCCCTGAGTAGGGAATTTAAAGGGGACTGGAAGGAAGGGCTTGTGCAGATGGAGGGGGATGAACTACTATTCTGAAGAGCTTGTTCAACCCTGAGTGAAATCTGATTGTGATCCCTGGGCAGGGAGTAACCTCCTTCCCAGCAACCACACCAAATTCCCAGTATCTGTGGCACGAACCGGGAAGGATTGAGGGGCTTCAGGGAAGGAGGCAACCCAGGCTTTTTGTGTTTGTGTGTTTCAATCATGCCAATTTTTGTTGTTTCCATCAGTGCCGCTGCTCTTCCCCCAGGGCTGCCCTCTCCCTTCCCTTCCCTTCCCT
>VXBT01003036.1:93757-155864 GCA_013400235.1 Oriolus oriolus
CCTTCCCTTCCCTTCCCTTCCCTTCCCTTCCCTTCCCGCACCTTCCCGCACCTTCCCGCACCTTCCCTTCCCGCACCTTCCCAGACTGTGGTGTCCTTGGGCTTAATCTTCATCTCCCATGTAGGAGGTGAACCACAGAGCACTGAGCCAGCAAGGAATCTGGCAATAGCATGAACAAAGCACACTGTAGGATCAAAGTCACCTGGTGCATAATGATTAAAATGTGTTCAGGTGAAAACATCAGAATCAGGATTTTTTTTTTCATTCTTTCTTTTGTTTTAATTGTTGCGAAGCTGTTTAGTCAGTTCACATGGGACATAGATTAGTCCATGTTAAAGGAATGTAAAATATAATTTTCAGTATGGGTATTATTTGTTACATTATGTATTTTTAGCCTAGAGGATGAATTATATACCCTAAATACCTGTTTCAGCACATAACCCACTAATTCACAAGCATGTGGCAAATGCTGGAACCTTCAGGTTATGTACAAACTCAACTGATTTTATTCCTGTCTTAATGGTTTGTGAAAGGGCAACATAATAGCTTCCATCGAGGAACATTACTAGAAACAGTATTATTTAAAATTCCAGACTTTGTTTCAAATGCAGCCTTTCTCTTTCTTTTTTCTTTCCTTTGTCCCAGCCAGATCATCTGTTAAGTTGGACATGACAATATTTTTCTCCTTTTTTTAATAAATGTAAACAGAACTAAGCAGAGAGCACAAATTCTCTGCAGCCTTAAGATACCCAATTTTTCATTTGACCTTTATAAAAAGTCAATTTGTGCTTTGTTTCTTTAACATGAAATCTAAAATGCCCTCCAGCCCCTTCCTCACAGAATTCATTTTTGACCATAAGCAAGGCAATTCTGCCTTTGCTCTTTTCAGGCACTGCTGAAGCTCAGGAGGCAGGGGAGTCGTTTCTGCTTTTTGTTTCTGCTGGAGGGCTCAGGTTGCAGAGCTCTGGTGTCACCCCCATAACTTCCCTCCCTTTGCAGTTAACTGTGCTTCGCAGAGCATCAGTGTGAGCTCCGTTTGAGGAGGGATAACTGTGGACTGAACGGGGATGAAACCCCGGAGTGCTGGTGGTGCTTCTGCTGCTGACAAGAACAAGTCAGGCCAGTTCCTAAATTCCTTAGGCCAGAAGTGGCAGCTCACTGAGGGTGACTCACACTTTGGAGATCCCCCACCACCGAACAAACAGGCTGAATTTTTGGAACAGGAAAACACCTCTATTTGCAGCTGGTGGGTCACAGTTCTGCAGAACTCCTTTATTACATGGAGTGTGTTTGATAGGAGTGGGAATGAAGAGTCCTCTGAATTCATTCGCTTATGTTCCACAAAGCATCACCTGAGGGTTTTCTCACAGTAATTTGGATTCTGCCTCTAGAGGTTCAGTGGGAGATTCATACCCCGTGATTTTTTTGTGCCTTTAAACACTCTGAGTCAGACTCATTGTCTTCTTGACAGTCCATCAGTGACTTCCAGAGTAACGCAGTACAGGAAACCCTTTCCAAAGAGCTCTGGTACCAGCTGGGAAGTGCTCCCAGGTGCAGGAGAGCTTACCTGGTGAGGCTTGAAGGGGCACGTCCCTTGACCTTGTTCCTGGTACCACACCCACAGTGCATAGTTTTGGACACAAGGCACGCATGCCTTATCATGCCAGCTGTGGTCAAGTATCCACATGAAACCCAGGTTTCCAAAGAAGATGCTGCAGCCTGGAAGTGCTGGTGAAGAATCACAATTTCCTGTCAGTATAAGCACCCAGTTTATTTCTGGGTTAAATTTAAATATCAGTACATTAGAAGGATGTGGCACTGGGTTGAAAACCCCGTGATGGTGTGGTTGATCAAACTGGTCACATTTCTTTTCTGGCTGAACCAAGGTTTCTGACTTACAGGCTGCTTTGATGCCTTAGAGAGGCTGGGAGGTTACCAGAACTGCATGAATTCAACGTTACCTTCTACAGACTTCTTTCAAATAACCATGATTTAATCGAGGATTACATTTTTGGAAACTCAAACACTGTGTAGTATCCCCTAATTGCTCAATGTTCTAAAAATAAAGTTAGCACAAAAAAACAGCCCTACAGAATCAATTCAGTGTCTCCTCTTTTCAAACTTTCTAATATGATATAAATTCTCCTTGTAAGGTATTTCATGTATCTTATGAGAGTGTGAGGCATTTATATTAGGACCTCAAAATGCTCATGAGCACAGATTTGTTAAGTTTTCCAACATTCAGTGGAAGAAAGTGAATGTTATTGCACTAGAAGAGTTGGAAGGAGAAAAATACTTAGGCCTCTGGATCTGTGAATCCTTTTACTTTAACCACAAGATTTTCCTTTTGCATCTGTGACTCAAAAAATGTTATTTTTCTTCATTGTAATGAGATGTAGTAATTAGAATATGGAAACAGTCTGTGGCCTCTGAAGCTGTGCAGAGATGTCACTACCGCATCTTAGAGTCACTTGGGGCTTTGTGGTTAACCGGAGATAGAATTTGAACTGTCCTGTTCCAAAAGCAAAGGCTCTCCACTGTCGGGCTAAGAAAGGAATCTGCGCTGGCACTGTGCTGTAAAGGGACTGTGATGTTCACATGTGATAAGCTTTGGTTCTGACAACTGCAAACAATATTATGCCATCTGTGTGTCCATGGGAAGGATAGAGCAGCAGGAGTTCCTGGGCAGTGTTCAGTAGCTCTTGATGTCTGATTTACCCATCAGTCAATTCATTTATTGCAGCTTTGTGTGTGCAGTGATACAGCTCAGCGTTGTATAATTCATCTCCCTCTGCAAGAGACTCGCTGTCCCGGTTTGCAACAAGACCTTGAAATGTCTGAGTGTTGCTCAAGAAACTTCTTTTTTCCCCTCTTTCTGCTTCAGTTCCTGTTTTTACCCATCTGCTTGACCTTCCTGATTGCCTTTTGAGCCTACAAAAGTTCCCAAGGCAGGGGAAACTGTACTGACCAACTCTTCTGTCAGTCTCTTCATTCCACTCTCACCCACCTACATCGCCAGGGAATAATAATAATACACAGAACTGTTTGAAAGCATCTTCATTTACATGCTTTCCAAGGTGCCTTTGTGTCTGATCATCAGGGTGCCATTTAACAGTTCATCACACCTGGAAACCACTGTTTTGGAGCTCATCAGAAATTGGTTGACTCTGTGTTGTTGGTGGTCATAGCGGGTGTAGACCAGGAGGACATTACAGAACCATGGGACGGTTTGGGTTGGAAAGAACCTTAAAGATTATCCGGTTCCCATGGGCAAGGACACCTACCATTATCCCAGGCTGCTCCAAGCCCCATCCAGCCTGGCCTTGGACACTTCCAGGGATGGGGCAGCCACAGCTTCTCTGGGCAGAAGATCACACAATTATACTCCTTAATGATTTTAAAAGCAGTCAGCACTGGAAGGCTGCCTTTGCTACCAGATCTGCAGAGAAGAGTGGGTTACCTGGGTTTGCTGGGCTGGCCCTGTCCACATAGAAACTTCTACTGACTGACCAGAGGTGCAATTCCAATGCTCCAGCCATTCCAGAGTATCTCACCATATGGATATGCTTATTCTCACGTAAAAACATTTGCCTGGGGAGTAATATTATTACAGCAGTAAGTCTGTGTCATATTTATCCTTGAGGATATGAGGTCTTTAAGTGCTGAGAGCTTTAAGGAAGGAACAGTGGTGGCCAGTGAAGGGAAATAAGAAAGAAAAATGCACTTACTCCAAGGAATCCTGTATCTGACCTTGCCTAAGCTAAGGAGCAACTGGAGTATTATCCCCTCATCTTAACATCTTGACTATGTCCTCTTTTTCCCCCTCCAAAATTATATTTTTGGGGTGGTATTTGAGTATTTTCTCTGTTCATCTGGAGTTTGAGCAGTCCAGCAGCAGGGTCAGAACAGGGAGTACTGCTGCAAGCAAGATACAAAGGAGGATCTTGCACCCCCCAGATCTGTTAAGCTCACTGTGCGTGTGTCAGGAGCACACAAACATGTTATTTTTGCTCAGGATTTCCCCAAAGTAAATACAGCTTCCTACCTTCTTTTGAACTCACGTGAATTCTCACATGATGCCCAGAGGCTGCAGCCACAATTAAACCCCAGTTTTTATTGTTCACATGTGGGAAAAGCAGCAGCCCCACGTGTCTCCATCGTTATGTGAGCAGGAAGTTTGGGTTAGCTGGAACTCGTGGCTGAAAGGAAGGGATTTGGGATTGCTGTGTGTCTCCTTTCTCAGGAATTGTGCCTTTCCCTGGACTTGTTAGCAGTGGGACAAGTGGGTTACAGCATCCAGATCCAGACCTTGAAGATTAAAGCAATAGACCTTTCATCTTAACATTAATTCAAGGACTATGACCCATATTGCACTTTGGGCCTGTGCAACCAGAGGAAGGAAAATCAAAGGAAACCAGGCCATGGCAGTTTTTCCCATTCTGTATTTTAAATGACAGCTGTCTTTCCAACTGTTCCTGGAATCTGGAATAGGATAAATCCCAGGAGAGAAGGGTTACATACAGAGCACAAGTGATGTGGCCAGGGTTGAATGGATCCTCAGAGAGAAGGGTTGTGTACACAACACAAGAGATGTGGCCAGGGTTGAGTGAAAAATGTGATTTATTGTCTGTTTTTACAAATTATCCTGCTACCATTTTATATACACATTTTATAAAATACCATTATGTTTATTGCCTGCTCTTGTCTGTATGTGCTAGTCAGTTATAAAGCTAAACAATGACCTGCTACAATTCTTAGAATAGCCAGACATATTCTTGCTCCAATGAGTTCAGCATTTCTAACTACAAAATAAGTTTTAATTACTTCCTACATCTCTATTGTGGCTTTTTAGTCACTTTAGTCTGATTCCGTTCTTTCTTCATGGATAGATTCCAGACAGTGAAGGCAGAGCAGCTCAGGGAAAGCTGAATGTTGTTTCTGTTTAACAGCCTAAAATGTTACATGGGAATGATTAAAAGGGAATTCCCTCCATGTAGAAACCTTCAGGGAAGAACTCGTTAGGAGAAGGAAGACAAAGAATATTACGAATAAACTCTACCCATCAGCAGGTATTATGTCAGCAAACCCACTTCCAGCTGAGATGATTGCACAAAGGCCCTGGTTCCTCCAGCTCCAGCATGGAATCAGCCTTTTCCCAACAGAGCTCTTTGGGTGGAGAAGTGCTCATGTCTGCATCAGTCCTCATTGTCTCTGGAAACAGCCTTGGCATCGATGGACAGGAGTTCAAGCACTACTCAGACTGCCAGATTTCCAAGATTTTCACTGTAGAGTCTCCTCCAAATCTGGAGTACCTCCTGTCTCCAGTTGTTTGTAAGACTGTGCTGCCTGCAATAAAAGAGTGTTCATATGCACTTGTGGGAAAGCCCAGGCGCAGGTAACCATCAAGGAGAAGGCAGCAGATCCTCTGCTCATGGAGGGGGGCCAATTTTATTGTCTGTTATCGAGCTACTCTGACACAGGTTTCAAAACAACAGCTTTCTGCTTTTAAAACTGTAATCCTCACCAGGAAAAGACAAGAAGAGGAGACTCACTGCACCCTCTTGAAGCTTTTTCTTTTCCAAGGACTCATAGAAAACTGAGATTACTCATGTGCAGGAAAAATATTTCTCTTCTGCCCCTTTCTTTTCTGTAAGAGCAGACACGAACTCATTCACATTCCTCTGTATCTAACAATGGTGAGGTTTCATACTCTTCATAAAACATTCCAAGTTTCTTAGCTAAAGATTAGAACACACCAACAAAGCTTCATTATAATTGGAGACTCTTCATTAAGAGGTTATTGGATGTTAATTGACGATTGATACTGACAAATATTTCATAAGCAAGTTCTTTTCTGCCTGAAGTCAGGTTGCTGGTGCATTTGCCAGTGAGAGACCACTAATAGAGCTACAGCCTGTGGGCAAGTGCTACAGAGAATATTCTGGTGTTGTGTTACAGGAGAGAGATGTAATTTGGGGGCATTTATGTACAAGAACTGTCGTTTTTGATCGAACAGGGTACAGAAGGACAACACGGTGGCAGGTTGCACAGTGCCATGGAGGTGACAGTGAGCTGGAGGTGCTCTCCCAGTTCAAACTGCGGAACCAGTCCAAGCAGTCAGGGATGGCAACAGGCCAGGTCATGGCAGATAGATTTGTCCTGAATCTGGGAGAATCTTTAGAGGAAAAGGAGCTTAAAGAAAGCTGTTGGTAACAAGCAGAATTGGGTTTTAATGGAGTTCACAGAGACAGAACAGAAATAAAATCTGTGTTTGCATAAGATGGAAGGAGAAGCGGAAAGCGGAGAGCAGCAGTGACTGTCTTGAGCTGAAAGGCTCAGCAAGCAGTGCTTAGGCAGCCAGGCTCCATTAAGATCCTATCCATAATGCATGAAGTTTGGAAACCCAGGGGACTGCCCAACAAAAAGGGAAGAATCCTCCAAACTCCCCTTCCGAAAGCCCTGGGTTGGCTGTCCCAGAAGGGGCCCGTCAGGAGAGCACTTTGAGTAAGTAATGGCTCACTTTGGCGGAGGTGATGGAGCACTAATGCACCACACGGAGAGCGCCGGCCCTCCCCGCACTCTCAGGCTCGTGTGCGAGGATCACTGCGGGCAAACAACCCTGGGCTTATTTCATCAGCATTGCTCTTATTTTTGTTTTATTTTGGGCAGACTGCAAGACGGAATTCCTGCCTTCCATTTTCTGTCAGACTGGGAATACCAGTGTCCTCCTGATAACTCAGTTAAACTTTAAAACTTCGAATGTTAACCCTTTATTTATCTGTTGTGGTTCTAAAAACATTAGGCGTCTAGTTCAGCAATTCTGGAGTTTAGAAGAATTCACATGAAGAGTGTTGGTTCACATGACTTAAGTACTAGAACAGAGTGGCCAGCTTGAAAATGTGCATTTGGACTTTTCATGAGACACTGATTTGGTCCTCATGCATTTTCCTATCTTTTCTGCTGAAGTTATGTGCCAGACCTGCTATCAATCACTGCAGTCCCGTTCATCATTTGTCATTTGTGTGGTATTTTTGAGTCTTCAGCATAAATACAGTATTAAAAAGCAGAATTATTAATTGAAATCGTTTCCTCATTGGAGTTATTTCTGCTGGAACAAAGATGCAATATGCACTGATTGGAATGACTGAATAAAATGGATCTTGGAACTGAGGAGATATTTCCCAGCTGTCCACATGTTATTTCCCTATGGGCTTTGCCCTGTACAGTAACATAGAACTGAGCTGACCTTTAGGGTCTTCACAAGGACTGTGGTGTCTGACCTTTTCCATCCCAGAGAGGAGCAGGATCTGTCAGTTCACACATGTCCAATATATTTGCAGCAAACTACACAGTTCTGGAGAATATAAAGCCTCCATCCCAGACACCACAAAGTCTCCTGCTACCTTAAACTTTGGCATGAGCTGAGGAACAGCTGGAACAGCAGGGATGAAAGTTGCAGTACCAGAAACAGCTTTGGCTCCACTGAAATCAAACTCAGCAAAGTATGATGGTAAATTTACTTCTCAGGCCGGAGAGGTGCCAATTCCTTCTTCTTTCCCAGTAAGGCCTCCTGCCTGGGATTCAATTCGACAAGTAAGATTTGGGGAGGTCTTCACGGTCCTGAAATGGTGGAGTGTGTCTGGAGAGCGATGAGGAGAAGATACCTGAATGTTCAGATTTACAGCTCAATATCTTTGGGGAGACTGCAAATACTGTTGGTCCTTTTTCTGAAGCGAAAGCAGAAATATAATTCTTTACCCAGCTATAAAAGGGACCCGATATTAGTCTTAGAGTATATAAAAGGCTGATGTAAAGAGAGAAGGGATCCATTTCTCTTTATGGTGGATAAACTAAGAGAAAATAGTCTACACTTAGGCAACCAGCCTCAGACAAGAGTTTAGGAAACCTTTTCAAATGACAATGGCAATAAAGTACTGAAATGGATTTCTTAAGGAAGTTGAAAGACTTTTTAGAAGAATTTCTATAAGGACAAATGAATCTTGCTGCAAAGCAGGGAGAAGGACTAGACTGCAAGGCTCTTCCAGGCTATGATTCCATGATTTTATAGTTTGGTTATAATTTGGGCAAAGTCCTGGGCTTGTGCTGCAGGATTTGTTTTGCCCCAGTTCTATCCATCTGTCGTAGACAGAGTGGGAGTTTATTGTCGCGCGTCTTTCTTATTCTTGTGCATCTCTCCATTTAGACACAAACAGAGGGTTCTTGCCCTAGCCAGGAATCCGAAGGCTGACTCAATGAGTATGAGATGACTGAAGAATTTAGAAAGAACCGTTTCTAAACTCTATAGTTACACACTTGGCCTGTTCCCACATTGGCACACGATCCACATGGATCCTGTGAGGTAAATGCTGAGCAAGCCTTGCTCAGCCTTTGTGCCAGCACTTGGGAGTCTGGCAGCACTGGCAGCAGCCTCCAGTGAGGCACTGTCCATCCAGATGTGCTCCAGGGCCAGCAAGTGCCCAGTGGTTCCAGCTGCACACTACACACCACTTGTCAAGAGACACCAAGACGCAATCCTTCCTTTTAGGACAAATTGATTTATTAATGCATGGGTGTCAGTGACCCTAGGTAGGGTCTGATGAATATATGATCTATATGGGTTTCTGTTTGGCCCATAAAAATACTCCTTCTACCTATTTACACACCTGTAGAATCCCATGTGACATTAAGTTCCTCTGGGTAGTAATTTAATATTTTTTTACCTCAAGGCAACTTCATTTAATGTATTAATGGAAAAGCTCCTCAGTTTTTGGGAGCTGTAGTTGCATCTCTGTTTTTCTCAGCTGTGCTGTGCACTTTGGCAGGGATCATGTTACTTCCACTTCACGAGAGCCGAAAGTCACCTTGTAGGAACAGCCACTGCAGGCAGTGGGCACTGACCTGCCTGGTGATGGTAATATTAATATTTAGTTATCCTAAACCATACTCTCACTGCATGCAGGACTCTCTCATAAAGACACTCCCACCAGAGATCAACAACAGGGACCATGCTCAGAAAGTTCCCAGGTGTATGGAGAAGTTCCTGGACGTGGATATTTAAGACTGACATGGAGAGACCTGTATTCTAGTTATGTTTGTTTCCTTCAAGTCCAAAATATTTCAAGACTTTCCCAGAAAAGGATCAGAAATCCTGAGGAAAGCTTCTGATGGGATCTGTTAGAAGGAGCTGAAAAAAAGATCAATTTTAAAAGACAGGAGTCTCAAATATTGAATTTTCATTGTCTGTATCTCTGCAGTTTTTCAGCAATGCTTTGTGCCATCCTTCAAAAGAGGTCTGTGCCAGGCCTGGATTTTGCTGTGCCCTGAGCAGGATGCGTTAGGTCTGTGTGTCATTCCCATGGCTTTTGTCTCTGGACATCTCTTTGTGGCACTCAGGTTCTGCAGCTCCTGGGAGCTTTTCCCTTCTCACCGATCCCTCAGCGCTGGTGGCCGCTCTTCCAGTGGGACTGAACCATTTCACTTTTCCCATCTCTGCATCCTGCCATTGGGAAACAGACCACCTAGGAGGAACGGGTGTGAGTTCTAAGTGATGAGAAGGTGATAATTGATTTTATTTTTGCTTGAACTTTCTCTTCCCTCTTTTATCCACCAGGCTGTCTGTACATTTTGCCATAGATACTGAGAGAATATTGTAGCAGGTTTCTGCTCAGCTCTCTTGATCCAAAGTCTTTTGTTTCAGTGTTGAGATACCGATCTGACAAATTCAGAAGTGAGTTGTTGGTCTCTTCATAGTATTAGGAGGGTCCCAGCAGAAGATGAGATGGAAGGCTGGTGCTTCTTGCATTGTCCTGTCAGCAGATTCCCAGGCTTCTGTGCAGGGAGGAGGAACTGGGGGGAATCCTCCTCCTCAGCGAGGAATTGGTCTCTCTGTTGGAGGCAGCAGTTCTGCGGAGGATCATGGAGAACAGCTGAAATAAACCCAGACTCTCGGAAAAGAGATTCTGGGTGAGTACAGGATCCTTTCATCACTCCAGACATGATTTTGCAGCAAACCCAGCATTCAGCTTGTTTTGAAAGCAGAGATACTTGTCAGCAATTATTGCTGAGCTAGGGAGAGCACAGTTAAGATAGATAAACTTGTCAGCTGTGTCAACTGTGCTGATGGAAGAGCAGAAGGGCCGGCTGGAAGGTTGAAAAAGATCTTTGTGTTTGAGATGCAGACAGTGACGTGGTTCTTGCATAATGCTGCAAAATGGCTGAGAGTATCCTTGGTTCTTACGTACTAATTCCGCAATTATTACAGAAAAGAGCCATGAGTGATGGGCTGAGAGGGTTGTATTATCACCAGGAATCATGTTTGTTGTTGGCAACATACCTTTGTAGGCATGCAGGACTGAATCTTTCAATTTATGCTCCCCTTGCTATCCAGGGGATTAGTTGGGCTCCTCCTTCTACACGCTATTGGTTTGCTCATCATCCATATTTCATATTTATCTCTTTAAAACTATGGCTTGCTGATTTTTGCCAGAAGTTGTTCATAGTTGTGACTGATAACTTCATCAAATGTACTTTTTTAGGAAAATCTGATGGTGTAGGATTCTAGGACATCTAATTTGACACTGGCAGTCGAGATGTTCCCTGTTGAGCTGCTGGACTTGGGTTGTCTCTGTGGCTGGTGGGACCCCCTGAAGGGTCTCTTGGAAAGAAGACTGAATGGTCCTAGCAGGAATTTCCTTTAAATGCTACTATTGTTTTCATATAAAATTGACAATAAACACATTTTGGTCTTGTAGGACCTAACCAAAACAGTCTCTTTGCTCCAGTGCCTGGGAACCAGCAGAGGGAGCGTGAGTTAACACTGAACATCCCTGGGCAATGAGGGATGGAGACACCCAGGGAAAAACCTGGCGCATAAAAGCACTGCACACCGTATTCCTTTCAGGTCCCATTAGGAAGGAAGGCTAAATAATCAGCCCACCAAACAGAAAAATATGGTGGTAGTAGTAACAAAACCCATTTTAATTCCGTGCTTCTAAGTGGATATTAGCAACAATAACATTAAACAAAATTAAGCCATAAAAAAGTACTCAGGAGTGTCGTATTCCGAGAGAGCACTAGAACCTGATGAGACTTGGGATGTGCTCTCTCCATTACAGATGCTCCCAGGAAGGAGGTGAAAATCTGTGCTTTGCCCTTGGCGTGTTCACACTGTTGTGTTTGTTTCTATATTGCTCTCTTTCTCTCCCCCTCTCAATAACTTCTGGGTTTCAAGCACTGTTTTGCTCAGTCACAGCAAAAGATGTTTAATGCATCTTCATTAATATACATGAAATGCTGTTCCTGTTTTCTGCTGAGGAGGTAACTGGGGCTTTTCCATCTCAGGTCTGAGCTCTGTGTGTGAGAGTGAGAGAGACAAAGAGCAAGGGAAGGGGAAGTGGGAGAGAGGGTTGGTTTGTGTCCATGTGTAGGTAGTTTAAAAAAACGAATCCTTTTTGTTCTTGTTGAGTATATGTTACATATCCAGGAGACACTCAAAGCAGAGACTCGTGTCAAGCAGGGTGAGAAGGGGAGCTGTTTTCCAAATTGTTAAATTTTCAGGCTTGTCAGCCAGCTTTTAATCAACTTGGTGTGTCATGTTCGAGTGTATGCCATGTTCTGGCTTCTTCATCAGAATTTCCTATCACAGAAAATCAAGCATCTTCTACAGAATTGAAACTGGATGGCCCTTTTCTCCTCCTCTTTTTGCGTGACAGATCACACTGGTATAGAAATCAGAGAGTGAGGTTCCTGTGTAGCAGTATATCAGGAATGGTAGCAAAGGAATAACAAAAATAACAGGACATACCCTTGGATTATTAATCAATCATGAAAGCAATTACAGCTCATCAACTGCTTGGCCTTGTCTAGGCCATTTCTTATGCTAATAAAGGGAAAGAGTTTTGCTATAAAAATAAATCCAAGTGTTTTCATTGCTCAGAACAGGAAGATACACCATCAGGTCACTTTGAAATTACAGTGGTGTGATAAGGATAAACTGTCTGATGAAAATAAAATGTCTTTTTCTGTGGTACAGAATGAGGAGCATTAACTTTTCCTTGGAAAGGTTGCTCCTTGCTCCAGTCAGATCCTGTCTGGTGATTTTCTCCCTAAAAATATATGCATTATCCGTGTGTAAGTTCTAGCCTAAGAAAAGATTTTTACAAAGCAGGAGAAAATCAGCATCAACTCAAAGCACAAAATATCTGGAGATTTGACTCATGAAGGCAAATCAAAAAAGTTCTTTATATACAACTTGGAAGAGAAATGTAAGAGAGAAATGGTCTGATAATGTAAAATGTTTCAAAAAGTCACAAATGCTGTGAGGCTGCAAAAGAAAACCCAGAACATGCAACATAAAACCATAGGGAAAAAACTCTGGGGAAAAACCATTGAAGATGAAACAAAGGAGTGTAATTTCTTGAGGTAAAAAGAGATGACGCAATTTGTTCTTGACTGAGTCAGCGCACAGAGGAGATCATTTCTAAGAAATATGACAGAAGTACAGCCACTGACTAAGACCGAGTACCATTCCTAGAATACTTTAATTGCTGCACTGCTCAGGATAAGGGACCGGAGAGTCTCTTCAATGTCAAAGATTTGTTCACTACTTCACTGCATGGCAGATGATAATATTTCATATTCCTGCAGTTCCTTTCAGCAAATGATTTTAAAGAACTATAATTAATGCTTCAAATTTCCTTTGTGATCAACAAGTGCTGTGCTCCTTGCACACACAGGTGATGGGAGAGGAGTGGGAAGTGCAGCACTGTAGGGATGGGCCTTTCCAAGACCTGGGCATTGCTGAGTCAGTGCTGCCTGAAGAGAAACAGGAGAACACCTGGTCTGGGTAACCAAACACCTCAGCCTCAACTGTGCATGTGAGGTGGCCACCAGGACCTGCCAGCAAATAAGTTTTTAGATTGTTCTGATAAAAATATGTTCAAGAATTTGATGTACAATATGTGAAGACAGTGAAATTATTTGGCAGCTTGTGCTGAGCTGTGGTAGACATTTGTTCAATGGTTCTTGACAGAGAGAACTTTATCCCTGATGACACCTCATAAGCATTTTTTGTTCCTCATTTCATATAGTCCAGGTGAAATCCAGAGTACTGGAGTGAAGAATGCTGCATTTTGACCCAGAAGTAGAGAATATCAGAATCTGAATCAATGTTTGAAAAGAATCAAAGGCTCTTTTGTCTACTTTGACACCTGATACTCTGCAGCAAAGATTTCCACTTACAATGAATAAAACTGCCCTAGGCTTGTTTCTTCCTCCAAATATCCAGGGAGTAAATCTGTCCAATTGTTCCAAACTGCATCGATATACAATATCAGGAGGAATGTGCAGGAGAATGGATATAATGTGAAAAATCTACAAGGCTGAAAATAAAAACTAAACAACCCTCTGATCTGCAGCCTAATCCCATGGTGCAGCTGACCCAGAATTGTAATGCAAATATTGTAGTTCAATCAGGCTATTTTAAGACAGGATAGGAATGAGGCTTCTACTTTCCCCAGAAGGAATGTACATCATTGCCTCTTCTTTAATTTCCTTTTGATTAAAAAAATATTAGACTGTCTGAAGAGTATGTGCTATCTTTTCTGTGTGTTGAGGGAAAGAGGAAAATCAAAAGGAATGAGAAATACAGGTGAACTTGTCAATTCAGGTTCACTGGGAAAAGCTTGGAACTCTTTGTTACATGCTCTTTATGTGCTGTAGCTTGGCTGATCAGGAAGTGCAATTTCTTTGTTTTTGCATTCTAAAATTCTGAGATCTGCCAGTGAATTTCTAGACAAGAGGATGAGACTCAAGTTTCTGTGTAGTTCTTTCTTCCCTCCCCAGCTGTTCCAGGTTTATTTGTACAGCCATTAGTTCAGTGAGATTCTGTTCTCTTCTCTGTGAGGTTTGATACCTAGAGCAGGCTGAAGCTGAGCTTTATTGCCACATTTCCTGCAGCCAACCCAAATAACCAGTGGCAAACCCATTATTTTTGAGCTCCGCTTGTTTTTTTGAGGTTTGCAAAATATTTGCAAAATGAAAGAAGGTCTTAAAAAAATTTCCAACTGGTTTGCTATGTTTTTGTTCTTGAACTGATTGTGCTGGCGGTTTTCCATGTGTTCTTTGTCTGCTTTGGAGCCAAACGGGTTCGCTTGTGTGGCTGACATGCGACTTCTGAGCAGCTGCCAGAGCCTTTGAATAGCTGATGGCTCAACCTATGCAGCCCCAAGAGATTTAGTGGAAACTGTTTTTACTGCTTTTCACATTCTCTCAAAAGTGTTTGGGAAATGTCAGTCGCAGAAAGCATCCCTGAAATGACTCTTCAGGACATGATGGGGAGAGTGGCTTTTCCTGACAGCGTCACGGAGACTCCAGAGAACAGCATAATATTTAGACAAAAAAATCCCCCAGCTGATGGCTTTGCTATTAAGAAGACAATATCAGAGAAAGTTGAGCAAAGAGAACTGCTGACAGAGAGAGTGAACTAAGGGCTTTATCAGGAATATCCTTAGGCAAGGGAATGTAGATTAGGTTGAAGCTCTTGACTTTCTATTCTTGTATTTGGTTTTACTGTCCCACGGCTGGTTTGCTCTGTGTAGCTGTGGAATGGCAACAGGGTGAATCTGGGGCTGAGATAATGATTTTACACGAAGATTTGCATGTGGTAGTGGAAAATCAGACTGCACTGTATGAATATGCACATGCACACAGGTGAAGTGAGGCTTAAAAGTTCTTTAATCCCTGACTTTAGAGAGCCCCGTGTTCCGTTGAGGTTCCTTCTCGTTAGTATGTACTATTATGTAACAGTTTCTGTTACTCTGTGTGTCGATCTGTCACTCCCACACTGCTCTGCTATAGCCAAAGACAGCTGCTTTGCACATGAAACTTGAAAATGTGAAATTTTAAACTCTTCATGGGTTTCAGACACTCATCTCCCCTAAAGATGATCATTTGATGCAAGCTATAGAAGTGTTCCTGGATCTGAAAGCTTTCAGTATTAATCAGAGGATGGAGGAAATTCTTTTTGCAGTTCTGCACGTTGATGAAGGGAATAAAATCTTTGTTTCCTAAAGTCTAGGACTGCCTGGTACTGCAGTGCTCATGGCCACAGAACTGTTGGGCTGAACATTTTATGTGAATTAAGTGACAAGATCCCGAGGGAGATGGAGCTGGCAGCTCCAAGCAAATGACCACAAAGCCATGCCTGCAATCTTCACAGTGTGTTTTTAGGTTTTGTAAAGACAATCCCCTTCTCTGGTTTTCGTAATTTTTAAAGTTTCTCTTTTTTTTAGCTTCTTCCTCTCTTTTGCAATGCATTAGTTACTATAGTAACTATGCTGGGAAAGGTATAGAGAGAGGCTACTGCACCCTAGCAGTGAAATAGAAAGCCACTTTATATAATAGTTGGAAATTTATATCATGGGCTTGAAAATATAGCAGTTTTGTGGTGGTTTCCATAACCACATATATGGTATAAAATATATATAGCGCTCTTAGGTCATCACTTGTAATTACCCTCTGCTGCCAACATCCAAAGGATGGCAACTGGAATTCTGCACCTCAGACAAAGCTTTCTGACATCCACAGCCAAGCACTTCATCACCATCCACTGTCACCTCCTGAGGAAGTTTGGTTGTTATGGAAAAGTGTTACAGAAAATGGTACCTGTAGGCACGACTCTGTGTTACACTGGCTTTAACTTCCAACAGTCCAACAGCGGGTGCCACGGGGCTGTGTCTGGACTGGTCACTTTAGCAGGGATATGTTCCATGCCTATATTCCATGCCTGTATTCCATGCCTATACTCCATCCCTCTGGAATAACAGGCACAGAGTTTGGGCTGTGATCCTCTTATCTCTTAAGCTGCCCTGCTCTGAGTCAGTGTTTTCACAGCTGAATGCCAAACACTGCAGGAAGCAAAGGCAGAGTAGAAAGTATTCCTGAAGCCAGTTCTGACCTGTAGCTCCTGCATAGCTCCAGGAGACACTGAAGTACGAGCTATTTGTTGATAGTGATGTATTACACACCTGGTAACTTTGGCCTCTTCGGGTAGTAAGAGGCTTTTTTCTTTTTCAGGGAGCATATTTAAGCACAGCCTGGTGTAAATTCATACTTTAGTAATTGTGTTCTACCTATCCCTGGAGTTCTGAGTGAAAGCATTACCATTCATTACTTCCTGTCCGAAACTCAGGGCTGCCAGCTCTCATGATTTTATGGAGTCTCAGGATAGCTGTATTTTCAAAAAGTCCCAGCTCCTGAAGCAATGCAAATATGTGAACTCTGTTTCATTACATAAAGGACACTCTTATGGTGTTCTCAGCTGAGGAAAAGTCTGAACTAGCAACTCAGTGCACTGTAAGACTGGGGAAAATGTAATTTAAAGGTGTATTCTTTTGAAAGAAGTCTCTAACTTAAGCATGACTGATAAGTTTTGGATGTTTGCACTTGACAACAAGGTATTGTTTGTTTATTTTTGCTGCCGTGCTCTGCTTGGGAGCTTGGATATCCCTCCCTCACTGGTAGAACGTCCTTTGCATTACCTCATGAAAGAGTGAAGATTAAACTAGAAGCCTATTTAAAAATGTTTTGAGATCTTTGGATGGAAGCTGTGAAAAACACATCTGTCCTCTTAAATATGCATTAATGTATAAAGCACATTAAAAATTCAGTTCTTAAAATCTTCATCACATGACCTGAAAGTCTGCTGATGTTTCTCTTGATTCTTAAAGGCAGATTCTCGAGGAGCTGCCTAATTCCTTATTTAAACTCCACAAACCCCCTCAGAGCTGCCTGGTTCTTAGGAACAAGGAGGAACAGGGAATAGTTGAGAAAGGAAAATGGCAGGGAAAGAGAGGAAAAGTCTGTGTGTGCCTGTGGTTCCAGCACAGAGCTTTCAGGAAGCACAGCAAGCACTGAGCAGGAGAAAACGGTGAGTAAATTGTTTCCCAACTACTGACTTTCTGCAGGTTTTCTCGGATTAAAACTCCTGGGACTGACCACTGACACAATACTTGCCTGACGGTCTCACCTCATCCACTCCATTCCCCTGCACTGGCCATGGCCTGAGTTTCATCATATCCCACATCCAAGTTTGTGTTTTCCCCTTGCAAATCCATTTGCTTGAAGGATTCCTCACCGTGCAGTAGTAGGATGTTTATTTCCATAACATGAACTGTTGGATTCCTGTAAGTTGGAGCCTGGAGAAGGGGGAAGGAGCAGGAGAGAGACTGAAATGTTTCTGTACAAACCTCTGGCTACGGAGCCCAGTAACCTCTCCAAAGCACTGTCATATCTCAGCCAACATCGAGAAGGGCTTGGAATCGTGCTCCAGGCAGGCCTAGGAGAAATTTGCATTGTTCACATTATTGCTGGTATTCTCTGCTTTCTGAACAACAGCCAACAGGAAATTCCTGGGACAAATCTTTCCACTTTTTTTTCTTTAATAAAATATTTAGGGGAAAAAAAAGAAGAAGGGCAAGAGAGTGAAACCAAGCTGTACAGAACAAAGAAGGCAATATCAACCTCAAATCACAGATATGTAAAGTTTTGAGCCTCCTTTGTGATTTTATTTTTTCCTCTGAAGGATTTATGACCTCACGTGCGTTGTTTCTGTGACATCAGATGGTGTTGCCATAGGAACCATTTTATTGTCAGAAACAAAAGAATTTTGAAGGGCTCCTTAGCAGCACGGGACACAGAGTGCAGAGGATAAAGAAACTATTTTTATCTAGATGATAAATCTGCTTTATTAGGCCCATGATTTTTCGGCTCTGTCCTGCTAGAAGCAAAAATAAATCTGGCAAAAACAACAACTCTTGCACCTGTTAATCAGGGGCTGAATTTGTCCCTACATGCAAAATCCTGGGAATTTCCTTTCTTGTCTCCCCCTCCAAAAGACTGATAGCTTCCAAATGCTTCAGCATATGAGGAGAAACAACAATCTGCTCATGTGAGCTTTACAGGAGCAAGTAACAGGAAGTTTGTGTTGCTGTGAGCTTGGTTGCTTTAAATTGATGATGTATAATCATGAGCAGAATGAAGTATTGAGGATTCATATTTTGCTTCCATTAATACCTCCAAAATCAAATTTCATGACAGATTTGGTAGTTCCTGTTATTAAATGTAGAGCTCTCTAGTTTGTAGTGAGACTGCAGGAATGATGGATCCACTCCAGTGGACCCACAGGTAAAAAAGAACAAAATGTTGTGATTAAGCATGGTTAAGATGTAGAATAATGTTCAAACCCTGCTGAGAATGACACGGGATCAAGCTGCTAAAAACTAACAGCTAACATGGAGCAAATCTGGGCGTTTTAGGCTCATAAAAATAGCAAGTGTGTGGTGTATGAGCTCACTGATAACATGCACTGCTAAGTCCTACAATCCAACCTGAATGTGCATCTACACACAGCCCAGTTTTCCTCACGGAAAATATCAACATGGGTTCTGAGAGAAAGTTGTTAGAGGAAATTTTAAAATTCCTTTCACATACATATCCTGCTCTGGTTAAGATTCTGCAGCTGCTGAATTCAGTGCCCCAGCACTGTTGCTGTATTCCGAAAGACAAGTGATCTCATTGCCATATATTTGCTGGAGTAAAAGGAATATGCACAAGGGGATGGGTAGGTTAAATGCCATATGGTTAACCCCAGCGTTCCTGTTTTAAATGATTCCCCATGTTTGGATGGATATCAGCATTTCACAATATTTTGCTGATCTTTTCCTTTGTAACGAGGTAACCTGGGGAGAGGGAGAATGATAGTGACAGTAATTACTCCAAATTTATATCTGCTCTCTGTCCAATCCACCTCTACAAATGTATTCCTGTAGACCTAAGCAGCTTAGAAGTGGATCTGAGGGAATATCAAGGATGCAGAATCCCAGCATGGGAAGGAGAGGGAAAGTGCTGCTTAAACATTGACACATTGCCAGATGTAGTGCTTTTTAACATTGGTGGAGGCTTGTTCACACTTGTCAAATCACACTGTGCTTGCTAATGTTGCATTTTCATCAAATATATTAGCTCGCTCTCTATTCCCACTCTCCAGCAATCCTTTTATTTTCATTTTTCCTTCCTTACCTTCATTCCCTAGTCTTTGTTTTCCTTTTTTGCCCTCATGGTTATTTTCTTTCTTTATTTCTGCCTGGCTCCCCCCATCAGCTGAAAAAAATCAGTCTGACCAAATCTCCCATTTTTTCAAACACGTAGGTTAAGCAGATGCTTGCCTGGAGGAATTTGCGGTCTCAGCCTGATGTACAACGCTCAAGGAATACATAGGCTGATATTCCAGAGTGGGAGTAGTTAGCTGTTAATCAGCAATTGAAGGATGCATGAAAGAAACACATTCGGGATCTTCTTAGGGGAAAAAAAAAAAGGTAAAGCAGTGAATGTCTGCCCTGAAGGAAAGGGATCTTTTTTTGGTGCACCAGTGGGTAGTGTCAGTGAAGAAATCGAGTTCAGACCTGAGGAACATTTTGTATGGAATACTAGGATGCACCAGAAATAACAGGTTGCAGTATTTGGGAGTTTCTGATAGGTGAAAAAGGGGCTCTTAAATTACTTGTGAAAACAAGCTGAGGTTTATGAAGGGGCTTAATAAAAATAACATAGAGTAGCAGAACATCCCCTCTTCCCTGTCATTTTAACTACACAAAAGCAGCAAGGATTCTCATTCCTTTGCCCCCTCAGCTCTTTTCCCCATTTCCCTGTCATGTGGAAGGATAAAAACAGAGCATTGAACTCGGAGTGTCTGATTGGGTTGGACAGGGGAAATACTGAGAAGATCTTTGCTGAGGGCAGGTCTGTAGGCAGGGAAGGAGGGAGAGTGGAAGGGAGTTGTCCTGAAAGGCTCTTATCTGGGGTCTTATCTCATTCCATCCAAGTCGGGGATGGCTGACAAGTGCAGACACATAAGCAAGGCCAGTGTTAAAGCAGAGCATTGCCCTTCAGTGGTTTGAGAGCTGCTGCTGGAGGGAGAATGTTCAGCAGAACAGAATCCTCAAGGATCACTAAGACAGCCTGAACCGTGTAGGATTTGCTGTCCAGCTGGCAGTGGGTGCTTTTAGGGGCAGGTCTCCTACTGTAGATAAGTAATTTTTAATTTTAATATGTAAGCCTTTGTCTTCTTATGGTGCAAAATGTTAATGATAAATCTTCTCGTCACACAGATAACTTTTCAGAAGCGCAAAAGGAGGTTTTGACAAGGAAAGGTTTCAGCTTGTGCTCCCCCAGTAGTGTCTTGTACAATACAAATAGGCACATTTGTCAAAAAAAACAGCAAATGAGTTGCTGAGGAAGCAAAGCCAGTGAAGGCTCAGTTGTAGCAGCCTTTCCATGGACCTGGCACCTTTGCTGGGTGGGTTCTGAGGTGGGGTTTGGGTTTTGATGCCTCTCTCAGGGTGGGCCAGCTCCTTATACTGCCCTGGAGCAGTTACACGTCAGAGTCGGGACTAAAGGTACTGACTGGGTAGGATTCCTGTGGCCACTGCTGCATTGCAAGCCCGTGGAAAATTCTGTTTATTCATGCTGTAGAAGCAGAGAAAACTCCTTGATCCACCAGGATTGATGAAGGAAGAATTACAGACCTGCTCTACCTCCATATCTTGTCATCTTTTCAATGGGTAATCCCTGCTTTTGTGCCACCTTAGGCTGGCACATCGCATCCACACTTGATGTGATGGAGATTCCTAAATTTGATGCTTCTCATCTGCAGCCTAGACTGTGATGTTTTGGAGTCCTCATATCCATTGCATAGCAAGGGAACATATCCAAGTATTTTCTAAAATAGTCCCTCTTCTTCCCGTTGCTCAGGAAGGGATATGGTGTGTTCAGACATCGGCTTACCACAAACCATCTCTCTTTCCATTATGTGTAACCTGAGGCTTTCCTGGGTTTGGGGAAAGATTTGCAGGGGACTTAAGGAAATTAAGGACAGTAACATGTGAGAAGGTACAGAGCTGCCGGGATTCCCTGCAATGGCTGTGGCTGTGGTAACGAACTCCTATCAAACACCACTTGCCTAAGCCCCTGCCTCCGTGATTACTTCTCAGCTGAAAGGAGCTTCACCTGAATTAGTGTTTTGATTTGGAGCAAGAGTGCACTTTTGAAGGGAGTCCCCTCATCAGTTCTGCTTTCTCTGCATTGGAGAAGGTTTAGAATGCATTCACTCCGTTTCTTTTGGAGGCACCTAAACACAAAACGTGCTTTAGGAGTAGCACAACCTCCAGCTGGGATGTGAAGACCCAAACCAAGGATTGGTTTTGTGGATCCTCCTAAACCAAACATACAGCTGGGCTTCTCTGTGCATGGAACCAGGCTGAACCTAGTCCAAAGCAGAATTCCAGGGCTGAGTTTAGCGCTCGCTTTGATCCACTGAGGTGCTGCTATTGTACAAAATTACTGGCAGGATGTAGCCAGAAGAGGCTGCAGTTTAAATGTCAGAATTAACCGTAAGAATGAGGAACAGGAGAAACAAGAATGACTCCCATGGAATACATCAGTTCATCCCAGTATTTCACACTGTGAGCAGCCCTGTGTCTGCCCCCAGCTTTGTGTCAGTGTCAGATGCAACAACTTCTGCTCACCTTTCCATACCCACATCCCTATGCTGAAGTCAACCCTTCTTTCCTCCACAGAGGAGTACAACCATCAGCTGAAAATTTGTGAAAATTCACTTATCAGAAGAGAATTAAAGCTAAAACTTTAATAGCAAGAAATGGGAAGGGTAAATTGTGTGGTGTGGGAGTCATTAGTATGTCCCACATGCCTATGCATTCCCTGCAGATTGGGCTCCCTGCGGTTCAAAGGACAAGGATAACAGAGAGAACCTCAGGGAACTTGAATTTTCAATTCTCTCCCTTCCCCACAAAGGTCTTATGAAGAAGGAAACTGCAGGTAAATGCTCCTGCTTTTCATCTCTGGGGTGGGGCAGCCGTTCTCAGCCGCTGGCTGTGAGCCATCAATTTTGCCACTATTCTAAAAAGGGAAAGATTTTAAAACTTTCATCTCACAGTCAGGGAAGAGCTGGGGTGATTCAGCCACTCTGGGCCCTGTGGCTGGCCCTGATTTCCTCTTGCTTCATGACCAGCACAAACATAATTGTTTGGTTCTTTTGAGAAGAGTTGTGTTTGTTTCTTTTTAACCGTTAATGTGCATCCCTTGGATCCTGTATTGGATTGCTGGTTACAGGGAAGAGATCCATTCTGAACGTGGGTGCAAGGATAAGACATTACAGCCTGGTGCAGCCCGGAGACACGGAGAGAGATGGGACACAATGGATTTACGGGCGGGAGCAGGACTGGAGGAATCCTGTCAGAGGATGGGGGGGCTCTGCCATATGGAGTGGTTCAGACGGGGTGAGGAAACAAAGGAATTCTCACAGAAAAGCAGTACTGGCATTGTTTTCAAGTCCAGCTTTTTGTTCTCCTTAGTCCTAGGAAATTTCATGGTGGATCAGTCTAAATTATTACCTCATAATGCTATTGCTTCTTGCTGTGTTTTTGTGGGAATATTATGGTTCTTAATTTCTACGGCCTTTTCCACACTAATGCAGGGATGTTTGGCCACACCATTCCAAGTGGTACTCGATGAACTTGTCAGAGTTGGGTTATCTGTGTCTTAGATCTGTGATGTAATAAAAGTACATTATTATTGACTTAGCTTTGGTGCTTCTGGATTCTCAGCTGAGAGTCTGAACTCAGAAGAGTGCATAGAAATAGAAAGAAGGAGTTTTATGTACCCTGTCTGCATGTAGGCATCATTTCTGGAATGTGCTGAGAATTTTAGCTTAACACTTCTACAGCAAAAATCTAGAACACTGCAGTTTCATTCCATCAGACTGATTTATAAACCAGATTTTTAAAGGAGAGGAAAAACTCCAACCTAATTTTTTACACAACTATGGACCATTCGAAGGGTACCAAAGTCATAAACCAGACCCCAGAAACAGAGCGTTCAGGATTTTACTTTTTGGGGTCGATTAGGCCCTTAGGATTCCGTTTTCTAGATTTTTCTACAATCTTGTAGTTAACAGGGAAGAGTGGTAAGTAATTTCTTGATTCCAGGAGCTGGGTCTTTATGAGAAATACAAAATGTATAAAATACTGCAAGACCAGCTCCCTCCAAAAAACCCCAAAACTTGATGTTTGTGTCATGACCATCCTGGTTGCTGTATATCTTGATTAAATTCTTCACCACTGTCTGGGTTTTACACACTGAAAATAGTATTCCCCTCCCCCCCCCGAAGACTAAGCAGGGTGACATAGGGCTAGGGAGGAAAGCTCAAGGACAGTACAATGGAATTTTCCCTTCAGAATTAATTTGGGTGAAATTAGTTTTGTCATTTTCTCCCCCATCTTACTCCTCTTCTCCTGCGAGAGGGGAATGAATGCCAGGATTTCCAGGGCAGAGTGCAGGATGGTGGATCAGAGCAGGAGTCTGTGGGCAGTTTGCCTACCCCTCACTGCTCTGTAATGCCTAGGATCCCCTAAGTCCTGCTCTAAAAGGTAAAACACGGCTCTTTCTCAGTGTGTACATGGGCAAAACAGGAGAGCCAGTGAGAGAAAGCCCTCCCAGATCTGGTGCTTTAGAAATTTGGATTTGACTGCAACCATGTGCATCACATTCAGTTCAGCCCACCGGGCAACACAGGATTTTTGCCTCAGCCTAAAAATCGTCTCCATCAAATAATGGATCCCTCTCTCTGTGGGTGTTTTCCAGGAATCTTCTCAGAAGCTTTGCGATGTGTGCAAGAGAAAAAACATTTGCAGGGCTGATGCTGAATTCCAGCCTCAGCCAGCCAGAGCTCTCCAGCTGCTGCCCCCACTGAGCTCCCAGTCTTGATCTCTCTTGATTTAAACAGGAATAATTTGGCAATTGCCTTTAAAGGTGCAATTGCTATTTGAGATGAGCATCAAGGCTGTTTTTCACTTGACCTGTTCCTTCCTCCCTTGCTTTTAGCAGGAGTTGTGCAGGTGAACTCACACCTCCTGTGTTCTAAGAGCTCAGCAGTTGATTTTGGGCTCCCTCCCCTCGTGCTGCCACTCTCCCAGGCACGGCTGAGCCAGCAGCCCTGTGGGTCTCCTTAGTCACAGGGTAGAGGCAGGAAAATGTCCCCTTCCTGTCCGTAAATAGCACTCCTGAGTGCTTCGCAGCTGGTGGCCACGGTCCCCTGCAGCATTTTCATTGATTTTGCACAATGCAGAGAGGGTAATTTCTATCTCGGAGAGCACAGGAGTCACACTGTTCCTGCAGCCTGGGAAGAGCCAGCGGCATGTCAGAGTCATGGAATCGTTAAGGTTGGAAAAACCCTCTGAGATCATCGACTCCAGCCGTTCCCCAGCACTGCCAAGGCCACCACTGACCCCTGTCCCCAAGTGCCATATCCATGTGGCTGTTAAAGCCCTCCAGGGATGGGGACTCCACCCCTGCCCTGGGCCTGACCAACATGAAGGAATTTTCCCGATATCCACCCTGCCCCTGCCCTGGCCCAGCCTGAGGCCGTTCCTGTCCCTGTTCCCTTCGAGCAGAGCCCGACCCCCCCGGCTGCCCCCTCCTGTCAGGGAGCTGTGCAGAGCCACAAGGTCCCCCCTGAGCCTCCTTTGCTCCAGGCTGAGCCCCTTTCCCAGCTCCGTTCCCTTCCCTGGACATGCTCCAGCCCCTCAATGTCATTCTTGTCATGAGGGGCTCAGAACACGGCTCAAGGTGCCCCACTCTGGCTGAAATCATCCACTCTGCAAAGGGAGAGAGTGGGGCTGCAGTCTTGGGACAGAGAAGATCTCAGGACTGCTGCAGGAATCCTGTGAAGTCAATATTTACCATCTTCACTTCACAAGGGAAGAAACAAAGTCTCAGATTGGTTTATCTGTAGCAAACAGACTCTGGTACAGCCCGGGGGGCACTCACCTCTGTGCAGGTGAGGGAGAAAGGTGCCTGTGCTATCTCATTTCTGTTCTTCTGTCTGACAACTGTTACATATCTAAAGAGCCCAGTCCACCAGGAAAGACATCCTACCTCTTTTGAAGGGGAAGGTAGGACTTCAAGGATGTTTGAGGTCGCCTTTGTGGTGCTGAATTTCCACGCTCACAAACCAGGAGAAGGGTTTTGAGTCTCTTTTGAGTGCTCGGTTACACTGAGCTGCAGTCAGTGACAGTCCTTTGTGCTCAATATTCCTTAGATGAGCTGGAGCTGCTGCAGAGTCACTCCAGAAACCTCCCTGGCTCACGGAATTGTTTCCTGGCGCTTTGTCTCTCCCTAGAAAATGAATTCCCACTATTGCATCTCTCTCCATTCATTGGCATATTTTGTGAAATATTCAGTTGTTTTTATATTGCTCTTCACTTGGCCTCACTGTCAGTTCAGGTTTGGAGCTCTGATCTGGTGCTGGTCTTTCATAAACATCTGCCTTCTAAGTGTTCCTAGTTAAACTGGATTGTGGCAAGGATGTTTAAAAAATGAATTAAAACCCCCATGGGATTAATGAAACTGTGATTCTTTGGCAGTTTTTTTTTTCCTTTTCTCTCCACTATCCAGAACAGAAAAAAAAATCTGAGAAACTTACTTTTTATTTTTCTAAAATAGGAGTTCCAGTTGTGTGGGCATGGAAACTAGAGCTTTAAGAAAACATAATAAAACTGAGAGATTCATTACAAGACCTTGAGAATGGACAAAGCACTCACCCCCATGGAACAGCTCTTGTGGTAGGCAACAAGAAAAACAAAAACCCCAAATACCACACATGGTGAGTGCTCGGGAGAAAATTCACAAAAACCCACAGCACAACAAACAAAAATAAAACCCAAACGAAAAAACCCCAAGTTATTTATTTGTATTAATGTCCTCCATCTGCTTTCTGACTGCTATTTTTTCTAAACTAGGTTGAGATCCTAAGGTCAAACACAAAATGGGGAATAAAGTTCAGAGAGTCTGGGGAAAGTGACTTTGCTGTGTATGAGAATAATTAATGAAAAATTTGGCAATAACTAATTTATCTCTTTCACTGGACTCTTGTTTATCTTTACATTGCTTCCCTTTTTCTCTCCAGAATCTAAAGGGTTTTATTAGAATCAATAATGTAACTCTGAGGATAACTTTGCTCTGTGGGATCATTTACAAATGAAAAGGAAGATAATTTTGTCCATTGGCTGTAAATTTGCAATGTTTCAGTTCCTTCCCAGCTTTATCCAGCTGGTGCAGGTTTCCCGGGAGGTGCTGGCATCCCACAGCCACTGCAGACCTGGGATTTGGGATTTGCTCTTCTCTTCCTCTTTGCTGGCCTGCCCTGGTGTCCCTCCCCAGCACACACTTCCTCTCCAGCCCAGTGCAGTGAGGTTTGGAAGTGAAATCCATCTCCCTGGCATTCCAGGTTTGCAGTTGAAGCCTGGGCTCTTTGTCCCAAGCATCTGCTCTGCATGTTTGTCCTTTGTGCTCACCCACAGCTCAGGGAATGCTGGAGTGGCTGCAGCTCTGCAATTGTGAGCGTCCTTTGGCACTGCAGGAAACACCCACTGGGGACTGCTGGATATTCAATCCACAATCATAAACCCATCCACAGCTTAAGGCATTTGCTTTTCCTAACACCACCTCACCCCCCACTGAATTATTAGATGTAAAACTGTTCCATCTCCAGCAAATGCTTTTGTTGTCTCTTTTTCCTTTTGGCCTTCTCCTGCATCCCACTTCATTTTCAATGTCTTTCCCTGCTTCTGGTTTTTTATCCAAAGTTCCTCTGCAGAGTGGCTTTGTCCTGCAAAAGCAGTTTGCAGGAACACCCTCAAAGTCTCCAAGTATGTAAAGCATGCACGTGGATCTAAGTTTGGGAAGGGTGTCCTGTCTAAATCATGATGTTTTACTTGTCCATAAATTTTCCAAATAAATTAATGAAAAGTGAATCAAGTTCTGAGTCTCCCTTCAACCCTTTGGTTCCTAAATCAAGTTAATAAATGTGTGTGACCTTTAAGGTGGAGGTGCCAGGCCCTTTGGTGCCTGCAGAGGAGTGTAAATCAGGGACTGCTCAGTTCAGTCCTGCCCCTGCCTTTGGCTGCTGTGCTTTCACCCTTTTTATGATTTTCAATATCTTTTCTGGTTTGGACTTTGAAAAAGTTTAGCTCATCAATGGCTGAAAGCAGAGGATAGAGGGGATGTCTGATTGAAATCTGATTTACTGAGGATTCAGTACCCAGTAGAGGATTCACCTGTGCCAAGTTACTGCTGGAAAAGGTTTGTTAACAGTGTGAGATAATGCAGACTTTCTGTGGCACCGTGGCCGTGCTCAGGCTCCAGCTAAAGGCACTTGTAGCATTCAGAATTGGGTTAGAAGTGAACATTTTTTTGGCCAAAGGAATTCCTTGAAGTTTTTTATTTACTCTAGCAAAAGAGGGAGATCCTCCTGAGGCCGCTCCTTCCAGGATTCCTTCTCAAAATCACCCTGTTATTTCAATTTTTGGGACGTGTGGGTGTGGGTGCCTCTGTGATGGAGAAACAACGCTCATGGAGCTTTTGTACCATTGGTGTGGAAGTTGCTCTGGCAACTCCCCGTGGCTTATTGAATGCCAAGGTAAATAATAGCCAAAGACATGCATACACTATTATTCTCATAATTTCCTGCTGCCCTCAGGCAGTAATAACTTACACGCCCTATTTTCCAAATGTTTCTAATTTATTTCTCATGAGCAGAATTATCTCATAAGGAAAACTCCTCCCCTTTGCAACCAGTCCCTGCCTCTTCTTTTCCAGCTGCCACAAATGAGGTGGCCAGTCAAAGGAAAAGCTTAGGGATCTCCTGCTCACTGTGAACTCCTGGAACAGAGCACATTCAAACTCCTCACCTCGTTCTCCTTGCCGGTCTGGAGCTCTGGAATTCTCCCTTCCCAAGCCCCAGTCCTGCATGCAATGCTGCCTGCAACTCTGCAGAGAGATTTCATCCCTTCTAATCCCAGCTCGTGGTTCTCATACAGCTCCTGCTTTTCTCTCTGAGCCTGAGACTGGGATATCCCCGTTATTCCAGTCCCACCTCTGTCATGTGCAGCTGCAGCTGGATTTGCAACTTGCCTTGCATCAGCCATGAAGATTCTCCTGAGAAACAGCAACACAGGGCGGGAAGCAGCCAGTTCTATGTGTTCTTAACATTAAGGCAGAAACATCATTATAGGCCTTCAGTTCTCCTCTGTTAAGGGACATCTTTGTTTTTTCAATACTTTTTCCACTTGATTACCATCTGTATTGACTCATGAATTGGTTTTGAGAGTGCAGCAAATGATGCGCAGTGACGGCTACACCATAATTGAAAATGTAGGAGAAAAGACAACTCCAGATAAGATTCTGAAGATTGGTTGAACAAATAAAATTACTCAAAAATACGATAAAACTACTTCCATGAATGCTTAGGTGAAGCTGCAGTTTGAAAAGGATGTCCCTAGGCTGGACTCTGATTCCACTTTGTGATTCCACTCCTGCTTGAACACCCTTTTACATAAAGCTCAGGAGTGGGAGACTCCAGTCCTGAAAGTACATTTATATTTTTCATCTTTCCTTTTAATTTTGGGGGGCTTGCAGAACATATCTTACATTTTAGCTTTGGATAGACTGCAGTGGAAAAAGCATCTCCTCCATTAGTTTGCAGGAATCCTCAAAACAAAAAGGTCATTGTGCTTCCATTCTCAGTCTTGGAAACTAAAAACACAGAAATAAACAGTGAAAATTTGTAGCCATGCTGCAAATTGTTATACAAAATAAATTATTGCTACAAACTGGTAGCTATCGCTGTTTCTCTTCTCTCATGTAGTTTAGCCTGTGAAGTGGTTAAGGGAGCTAGAAAGCAGGATTAGTTCTTTTTAACACGTTTTCTCTTTCTGAGTCTCATGCACTAACACAGTGTTGTGGTAACTGGGTCGCAAACACATCTGAGATGTTACTGTTCTCAGGGGTACATGAAATAAGCAGGTTTTTTAATGTACTGGAAAGTAATCAAGAAAAATAAGTTTTCTTCCTCTTTCTATGCTATTTATTGTGTGCTCTGCCCCATTCCCCTCCCTGCAGCTTCCTGCAGTGGGGGCCGTTCTGCCTTCTCTCCCTCCGGCCCCAAAAGCTGCTTTTTTCCAGCAAAGCTTGGTGCTGGTGGAGGCACGGCTGGAGGAGGGAGAGGAAGGGCTGGGGAGGAGGGCACAGCCTGGGCTCTGTGCTCACCTCAGGGAGTCCTGGCAGGCAAAGCTTTGTGCTCCTGCAGTGCTGCCTGCCCAGGAATGGCGTTCCAGCAGGGAGATGGGAACGGGAGCATGGCAAGTGGGATAAATCCTTGAGGGTTGCATCCATTCTTTGGAACTGAGAAGAAAATGTCGTGCTTTTTCAAAACAAACCTTTTTCTGATTTTGTTCAGTTTAGGCTTTTTCAGAGCTCTTTTCTCCTTCTTGTTTTTCTTTTTGTGACTAAGTTTTATCCACTTTTTGCGTGGCGATTTTAAAGGAACTCACAAGGCTTTAATTCTGATCTAAGACATTTGCTTCTGTGCTAAATAAAGCAGCAATTAATTATTTAAACCATACCTTTTGTGGCTGAACATTCTCCCTCATAGCTGTTAAACTCTAAGACATATTTTGCTTTTTAATTATTCATATTTTGAAATTTATTTTGTGAGTATACAGTAAGTGTTTTGTGGGAAACTGGGGGAAGGATGGTCTGGCTGCTGCTGGAGACTGCAGTGTGAGCCAGGATCAGTTCCAGCTCCAGTACAATCTTCCTGGATCGCTGGCAGTGCTTAGAAATATTCTGAGTTTCTGCTCAATGCCTGTGTGAAAGCAGCTCCGGGGTTACTGCTGAGCGGTTTTGGTACCTCCCTTTCTGCCCCTCTGCCCTGCTCAGGTGAGCCCCCACCTGCAGAGCTGCCCCAGCCCCAGCACAGGGAGGACCTGGAGCTGCTGGAGAGAGGCCAGAGGAGGCACCAGGATGATCAAGGGATGGAGCAGCTCTGCAGGGAGGAAAGGCTGGGAGAGCTGGGATTGTTCAGCCTGGAGGGGAGAAGCTTTGGGGTGCCCTCAGTGTGGCCTTCCAGCGCCTGAAGGAGTCGACAAATAACGTGGAGAGAGACTTGGGACAAGGTCCTGGAGTGCCAGGACAAAGGGGATTGGCTTTCTACTGACAGAAGGTGGGGTTAGGTTGGATATCAGGAAAAAATTGTTCCCTGTGAGGGTGGGGAGGCCCTGGCACAGGGTGCCCAGAGAAGCTGTGGCTGCCCCTGGATCCCTGGCAGGGTCTCAAAGGCCAGCTTGGACAGGGCTTGGAGCAGCCTGGGAGAGCGGGAGGTGTCCCTGCCCTTGGCAGGGTGGGAAACAAGACGGACTTTAGAGACTATTCCCACTCTATTCCCAAAATTGTAGAATCATTCCACGATTCTCTTACAGGCCTGACAAGGACACTGCCCTTCAGTGCGTTCAGGGAGCAGTCCCAGAGATCTAAACTGTTCTGCAGTGCCAGAATAACCACGGGCACAGAGCAAGTGAGCCAGATATGCCAACATGGAATGCTGTGTGTTCTCCTCCTCTCTCCCCATTGATAACCCGTGAGTTGGAACAGTGCAAACCCCACATTTCTGCATGAACTGAGCCACCGTCGCTTCGCCCTGAGAAAAACTGGTTCTGTATGATGAGAAAAATGGCAAATTTATTTGCTTAAGGTTTGAAAGATATTTATGAGCTTTGGTAAGGAGGAAATTTCATCTCTGAACAAAGCCTTACGCACCAGGTTCTTTGTGAACCGCCTGAAGCCCTTTGCTGTAATTATTCATCTGATTTGCGCAGGGTGGATTGGGCACAGCCTATTCCTCCTGACAAACTGAGCCTGACTGCTCCAGCAGTGCTCTTTAAGTCTTTGCCTCTGTGCTGGAAATGCCACAGGAGCCCAGGAAGGGGAGATCTGAACTCAGCTGGTGCCAGCAGCCTGTGCTGTTCAGTGTGGGAGTCACGGTGGCAAAGCCGCAGCAGAGGGAAACATCTGATGGAAGCAGACAGGTCACTGCTGAGTTACAGGGTCCCGTGCTGCTGACAGGGCCATTTTTTTCTAATGAGACTTAAGACTGGAGCTCTGACCTCCCATTGTGTGTTAGCACTTTCTGCAAGGGATGAGAAATTTGGTAGCTGGCCAGAATCCAGCTCCAGTAAGTTCTTACATTTTGCCTGCTGAGATTCCCTGTGCAGCTTCAGGGACACAGAGTGCCCTACTCATTATCCTGGAGAAGGGGAGACTGAGGGGAGACCTCAAAGCAGTCTGTGACTTCCTCCCGAGGGCAGCTCCAATCTCTGCTCAGGGACAGGACCCAGGGAGCGGCTGGAGCTGGGCCAGGGCAGGCTCAGGCTGGAGATCAGGGGAAGGTTCTTCCCCCAGAGGGTGCTGGGCACTGCCCAGGCTCCCCAGGGAATGGGCACGGCCCCGAGGCTGCCAGAGCTCCAGGAGCGCTTGGACAGCGCTGCCAGGGATGCCCAGGGTGGGGTTGTTGGGATGTCTGGGCAGGGCCAGGAGCTGGGCTGGGTGATCCCTTGGGATATCCCAATTCATCTGCTAACAGAGATACAGCAGTTTGGTCTAACCCACTCAAAGCGGGCTGCACTGCAGCAGTAAAGCCCTCTCTGAGTGTCTGCGTGTGTGAACAACGGATGATGGAGCAGGAAAACATATCCTCCTCTTCTCCCACAGTAGTTCTGCTGGAAGCTGAGGGAAAGCCCGCTCTTTTGAGGCAAGGATCGTATCAGTTCCAAACAAGAAATTATTTTCTCCCAACTGACTGAGTGGTTAGGAAGGTGCATTTTTGCCCTGCTGCCAGCTTTGGAAGGACTCTTGAGGAGGGAGGTTGTCTCCACAATTTTGAGGTCAAATTATTAAATGATTCAGGAAGTATAACTTTAATTTCAGCCTATGTCTATTTAATGTGAAGAGCCAGGCACTTGTGTGGAGATTCTAAAGGTCTGGAGGCTCCGAGTGAACAACAGCCCAGGGATCAGTAAGAGCAGGCACTTCAGGAAAAGAGTGGCTGTGAGAATTTGTTCCTTAGGGCTGGATATGTGTTTTGATGGGGCTAAAATTGAATTTATCCACAGAAAAAAAAGTCTTGATGGGGGCAAGACACTATTTCTGTGCCCTGTGCTTTCCAAACAACAAACTGAGCTGTCTTGGAGGATTTCTAATATGAAGCAAATGGGTGGACAAAATAAAGGGAAGCCCAGTGCACAAGTTCAGCAGTCAAACAGATGTCCAGACTCCTGCTGATCATAGGGATTTGTTCATCACCTTGGGCTTAGAAGTGTTTCAAGGCAAACATGATGCTGTGGGCATCGGAAATTTCAAAATCAGGTATCCAGCCCAGCGCCATGACTTTTTTCTCTTCTATTGCTAGAATACTGAGACAAATTTTTTAGAAATCTTGAGCATTGGAAGTCATCTTTTGGTCAGCTGGTTTGCTTTTTCATATTCTTTTAAAAAAGTCTACTCCTAATTGCTGGAAGAGCTGTGTTGTTTTCCAAACCTCCCTTGGGGGACCCCCTAAAAATTAACATGAGTTTCCACAGTGCCGATGGTAGCGTTGGGTGCTGGATTCCCTTAGCCCAGCTCTGTCTCTCTGCGCGTGCTGGAGTCTCTGGCCATCCTGAACTGGGATTTTCCAGCATCCATTTTGCCCATTAGACATGGCCTGGCTGCTGCCAGCTGAGCCTGAAGGGCACCAGAGCTTCGTGTTGCCAGCTCTTCCCACCACATCCTGTGGTGCCATCCTGATCAGCAGAGTGACATGGGATAACCCATTTTCTTAGATTAGATGTTTGATATTCCCATGAGTTCCTCTCCACCCTTCAGCAGAACTTCGTTGGGTGACTGAATTTCCATACATAAGATCTCCTTGGCATGGATTCCTTCAGTTTAAGGGGTTTTATTTCCCTTGTGTGTGCACCTAATTTTAAAGATCTTTCTCCTTGGGATGACAGAATACTTTCTTTATAGTAATTAAGAAATGCTTTTGAATGATTATTCTGGAAAACAGCATTTACATCTCAGTGGAAATGATTATGCTACACTGCTTCCATTGAAAACCAGGGATATTTCATATTCTGGGGACAAGAGGAGACCTGGGGTTTAGTTACAAGAGCACAGTGAATTTGGCAGGGACGTTCAGTGTAATGCTGCTCAGACTGCTTATGAGAGCAGCAAGTCTGGAATGTGTGCTGTGCAAGCAAGGAATCAGAGAGATTTCAGCCCAAATTAATTAGCATTATGTAAGTGGAGAGAAAAGCAGAAATTTAAAGGGGAGGGAGACATCTGTTGTGTCTCTGAGTTTCCAAGCCTGCCTGCAAATACAGGAGGATCTCCGCGCTCTGGAAACAGGGAGTAAGTGGTGAGGAGCCACTGGCTGAAATCCAGAGGCGTGGTCAGTGCTAATCCTGGCTCTGTTTTGTGAGGGACAGTTTGCTCTTGCAGCTCTCTGGGATTATTTATTGTTGTGTTATGATGGGAATTATATGGCAGCAAACTGACACCTCCCTGTCCTCTCCCAACAAACCCAAGCAGAGTGGCGGTGTCTATCAGGCTGATGGATAAAATTCCCAAACCCTCTTATCTGCAGAACAAGGAAGTTTTCTGCCCTATCAAGAAATCCTTGCTGAGGAATGTGTTGTGTTTGCTCCGAGGTGCTGCTGGCAAAGGCACAGTGGCTCTGGAATACTCCTGAATATCTCCCAGGCAAAGAAGTGATTGCAGTGGCGAGGTGGGAGGTAATGTTCCAGCAATTTGGAAATCACTGCTGAGAGTTATGATGTTTAGCTAAGGAAACACTTCTCTGGAATAAGACATTAAGGCAGACTGATTCCTTCTCCCCCCACTGCTTTCCCCTGGTGGAATCTATCGAAGTGTGTTGTGAGGAATAAAAGGAGTGAGGTCAGGTCAGGCTGCATGGCCAGGGAGGTCAGACAGGGTTAAGCAGGTCAGGTCACATTTCTGTGTCTTCTGCGGTTCTCCAGGAATTTGGGGTCACTGCTTAGAAACTGCTATTTGATCAGCTGTTGGTAATTTGAGCACTACACGAGAGCAAGTGAAGTCAGAGATGATTCTTAGAGGTGAATGATAAGTAAAAAGAGGAATGAATGGAACAACAGTACATTAAAAAATTAAATCCACCAATCCTTTGTTTTATTCCCATTTCAAACAAGCTGTCATGGTTAGCTGACCTAGAAACAATGACTGTGTGTATTTCACTGTGCTTGAGAAATAAATGCAGCAGGGGCCGTGTGTCTGGGAAAGGAGGACAGGCAGCTGAGATGTGCGCAAGGTGGTGTTCTCCTGCGAAAATTAACTTGTCACTCCAAAAGTGACTGGGCACCAAGCATGGACAAAAGTTACTTTGAATATCTGCTAAGAGATGGAGCCGTGTTGAAGGGCTAAGAACCATCTTTACCCAGTAATTGCCAAGTATTTCATAACTTTAAAAAAAAAGTGCATTATCGTGAGGTGGTTTTCATCGCCATTCATCAGGCTGGCAAACGGAGACATCGCGAGGTTAAATAACTTGCTGAAGGTCAGCACAGACCGATGGCACTGCTGGCAGCAGTACCTGGTGCTGAACCTTCCCTGCTGAAATGACTGGCTCTGAAAGAAAGGAAACTCAAGGGGCATAAATTAACTGCTCTTGAATGATGGAAATGCCAGTAGAATCAAGTAAGAGGAGAAAAACCCGGCCTCAGCAGCTTGGAGAGGGGAGCTTGGATGGATTTCCTATTCCCGAGGAAATGGAAGAAGATGGAGTAAAACGATGCTTGTTTAGGGTTTTTATTACTTTTTTGTTGATGTTTGAATTCTGAATAAGAAGTTGGCTCAGATGTTCCCAAACCTCTCAGTCTTTGCAGGCCAGTCTCCTTATAAAGTTGTGATTTTCAGGCCTAGAAGTAGCAACATAGATGGAAAAGCAAATTCCCTTGAGACTGTTGGTTTATCAGTGAGCTCTTCTCCACAAGAGATGTGTGGGGCTCTCTATCCCCTGCCATCCTTGTTTTGGATGTCCTGCTCTTGAGTTCTCCAGCACTGGAAATGGCTCTCCAGTAGAGGTAATGCTGAGAAAGCCCCAGTCTAGTGGGGAGCAGAGGGAATCCCCTGTCCCTTCACATTCAGTAAGGAAAATCATGTTGTGGAAAGAATTTACTTACAGCCCAGCAATACAAAATGAGTTTCAAGAAGACAAATTTTGTGTCTGTTTTACTGAAACTGTAAGGACTGACATCTCTGGTTACATCACTCCAGGGTTTGTACTCCAGCTCAGAGCTCCTACTCACCGCTCTTCTCTACCCACTCCTGCTTGGCAGTTCCTCCCCTGAGCACTGGGTTTGGAGCCCTGAGAGATTTCTGAACAAAACAGCAATTTCTCTGCACTATGGTTCTTACAGTGCTCTCTGAGGCACCTGCACCCCCCAGACTCTGAACATTTCATATCCCTTTGTGCAGAAATGGCTGCTTCGGAGTTGGGCTGCAGCAGAAGGAGAAAGCCCAGCAAAATGTCATGTTTATTGGAGCATTCAATGAACTTAGAGTGCAAGTTAATTGTATATACCATAAAATTGAACTACTGCAATAGTTTTATAGGGAGAGAGTGTTTTAAAATCATTTAAGCCTGAACATATTTAATTCATGGCAGATTTTCCAGTTTCTGTGTGCTGAAAATGCTCTTGTTACAGAGAACAAAAAGAATCACAAAGTTGATACTACAAGAAATTTATTATTTTTCTGCTTCACAAACAAGGGAGAAACCTTGTGAGGATATTTGGTGATGGAAGGGTTGGAAAAGGAGGGTTAGAGAGGTAAGACTTTGAAGAAGGGCAATTCACTGTCTAATCCTAAGGCACAGATCTTCCCCAGGCATTTCACCGTGCCAAGGCAGCTTCTCCTGCACTTTGGGGTCTGTGCTTAGTCTGTGCTCTGCCTCTAGAAAACACCAGTGGGAATTCTTTTCTCTCATCTGTTTGGGAAAGAACAACACAAGTCAAAAGCTGGTGACGAATTCTGGTGTTTTCTACACGTCAGTAAACCAACCACTTCAGTGTTTTCCTTTGGGTTATGAAAAACCTGAAATATGGACACTCCAGTCCCACTGTCTTATTTTCAGTGGCTCATTAATGATGTGTACATTTATGGGTTTTCCTCCATAACATGAACAAGAATAGTTCATTTAAAAACAACACAGGCAAACACACTCTTTTTATAGCAGGAGGGAGAAGGATAAGTGTCAGTCAAGACTAGTTCCAAATATGTCTCCAACGAGGCCTCCTACAGAATCAGTGATACTGGCTGGATGCCATGGAGATTACTCAGGGCTAGAACTCTTTAAAGAGTGTTTGTTATGGATTTCCACAGGAGAGAGATTTACCAGGGAAGAACAAACAGCTCCTGCTACTCTGTTTCCTTGTGCTCTAGAGAAGTGCTCTGAGTTGTTTACAGTGTTGGCTCAGATTGTTTAGGGTAGTTTCACTCTCTGGGTGTTGTTTGGTCCTGCTCAGTTTGTGGGGATGCAAAGTACCTGAAACAACTCACCTGCTCCCCCCGGGATTCCCGTGTTTTCCAAGGGGGGGTCTTCCTCACCGTGGGCCAGGGGGTCCAGCAGGGGTGTGCAGAAAGCTCCTAACTCACTCCAAAAAGGTGTGACTGTGAAGATGAGCCAGGCTTGGAAGTGCTTTAGCTTGGATAAACTCTGCAAACACCCAAGTCTTTGAATGCAAACCAATACTAAAGTTCAGAGTTATTCCAACGATTTCATTCTCTGGTTCAGACAAAGCCTGGGAAATGTATCTGCAGGACACAACTGCCTGCAAATTCCCATCGTTGGAAAATGGCCTCAAGTTGCACCAGGGGTTGTTCAGGTTGGATATCAGGAAAAATTTCTTCACTGCAAGAGTGGTTAAACACTGGAACAGGCTCTGCAGGGCAGGGGTGGAGTCACCACCCCTGGAAGTGTTCAAAAAGTAAGTGGAGACTCCTGGGCACTTCATGATGTGATTTAGTGACCCCTCTAGGGTCAGAGGTTGGATGTGATGATCTTGGAGGTCTTTTCCAACCTTAACAACTCTCTGATCCTGAGAACTTCCCTACCTGCTCTTTGGAGCAGGAGTGTTGGGGCTGTGTTATACCTTCCAAGGGTGGAATGAATCTCCTGTTCTTGTGCTTAAATGATGCAAAAAACTCAGTGTAAACCCAGGGATGAATTTCACTTGATGGCCATTCTTGATTTTATTATAACCCCAAAACATTTGCCTTATGCAGGGATTTCTTGTATGGCTTGTCATTGCTTTTTGGCTTCTCTCGAAAAATGTCATGTAGATTATTCCTTAAGGTTTACATAACTCTGAGTTCCTTGAGCAATTATTCAACATAAACCACAAAGTAACAGAAAGTTACTGCCCATGGACAAAACCAAGGATTTTAATAATTTATAATGTTTTTTAAAATGTACATGTAATTATTTTTGGGGGCATCCTCACATGACATTTGCCATTTTTACAGATGCTAGGATGACTTTTTTCTCACATAAAGAGCAGTGTAGCCTTTTTTTGGTGCTGAGAGGACAGAGAGGTGGAGAGCAGTGCTGGCAATGGAGGGTGGGAATTGCAGAATGCCAGCAGTGTTGCCTATGGGAACTGTGGCAGAAGAAAGCACAGGGGAAGAGCATGGGCTAAAGGACAGTGGCTGGGTTAAGGCTGGGATCAGGGGGACTCCAGAGGATTCAAGAGTCCATCAGGAAATACAGGGACTGTGTAGTATTAGAGACTGGAGAAACTTCCAGGGAACAAAGAGGCATCACATGGAACAAGATGAAAACCATGTAACTGCACAGACCAGGCTTCAGCCCCGTCGGGTGCTCAGGATCTGTTTCTGTTTTCCCTCTTGTTAAATGTTGAGGCCAATGGCCACGAAGGCAGGGACCTCCTGCTCCTGGGTGTATGTCTGCTTTTACAGTCAAGCAGCAGTAACGTAGAGAAGGTGCTGGGTGGGAGCTGTTCAGACAGTAATTAAAGCTGTGCTGACAATTACAAGGGAAATCTCAGCTATTCTGATCTCAAAAAGGAACTTGAAGTAGAAGAGATGTCAGTTGAAACGTGTCACTCAAGCAGCTCTGCTGGGTCAGCTCCTGCCTGGCTTACAGACCTATCAAAATATTCTAAAGACATGGCCGTGGCCAGGAGAATCCACACATTGCATAAGGTAACCAAAGCCAGCCCTCAGATAAAACAGTGTGTGGCTGATCTTTCCATTCCACCTCTGTTAATTCCACTGATTGCAGCAGGAATGCTCTTGGCTCGAGCACCACACCCGTACAGGAGCACAGGGCCTCTGCTCTCTGCCTGGGTCGTATGTGGCAAAGGGATCTGCTGTGAGGTGTCTGCAGTCCTTGTCTGAATCACAACAGGCTTCTCTAATCTCTCTCTGGGAATTTTGACACAATCTCTTACCTACAGCCTGGTGTGTGAAAGGGATTCAAGAGTGAGGCTGGCAGAAGTAAAGCCCTGCAGAAGGGTGAAACTCCCACCTTTCCCACAGCATATCTCCCTGGGAAAGTTCAGCCTTTCAAGGAGCAGACTCACCTGTCCCATTCCCCTGTGTGGCCAAAGGCAGGGAATTGCACTGCTCACTGGAGTGTTTGGGGTGTCTGGAATGATGAACTTCAGAGCCCAGGCTGATCTGAGGACAGTCTACATCGAGAAAGGTTTTCCAGAGACAATGAAAAGGATCAGGGTTCATCCCTGAACTGAGCAGGACAGAAGATGCTTTGCCATAGTCATTATTCTGGCAGCTGCACGTGGTACAACCAACACCTTGCTGTGCTTCAAGGGCAGAGCACACATTTGCCTCTGGAGGAGGACGTGCACATGCCAATCCCACAGGAGCAGCTGCTTAATTAATAAAGCCATGAGGAAAATTCTGTTTGGCTTTTTTCTTGCTTTTCTGACTTCAGGGTTGATGAGGCTGAGGAACAGAGAACTACACAGAAACTGTTTGCTGCAATGTCTTGGGACCTTCCAGCAGCAGGGAACGTGCTTTTTAATGGCTCCTTTGTAGGAAATAATGGTTGTGCATCTGTACAGCGTTCACGAGCCCTGTGCCATTCCATACAGGTTTAACAGAATCACAGAATATGCTGCGCTTGAAGGGACCCAAAGGATCATTGAGTCCAACCCCTGGCCCTGCACAGACACCCCAACAATCCGACCCTGTGCCTGGGAGCATTGTCCAAATGCTCCTGGAGCTCTGGCAGCCTCGGGGCTGTGCCCATTCCGTGGGGAGCCTGGGCAGTGGCACTCGAGCAGCTCCTGCCACGTTAACACCCCAGCAGTGAGTGGCACTTGAGCCATGTCACTCTGCAGCAGGAAAACATTGGAAAGTAGGTCGTGGAAATAATCCTGCTGGTTCCAGTATACAATGGGGTTGAAAGTTCAGAGGGAGCTGGGGAATGCAGAGAGTTTCTTCTGCCTGAGTGCTGGACACGAGGTGTTCTCTCCGAGGGGCTGTGGAAGGAGGGTTTCTCCTAAGTGGGATGTAGCTGTCAGCTGGGCTTGATAAAAAATGCAAAATTTACAGAACTGTTTCTTCCCTGGAACTTGGTGTCTTCCTTCCTCTCTGAAGAATGAAGTTCTCTGGAGCAGAGTGGGCAGAAAAAACTTGTTGGGTCTCTATATTCAGACATGCAAGTCCTACATACTGGAAATATACCCAAGTTTCTGGACAGAACTTGCGATGGTTTGTTCATTCCCAGTTAAATAATTTCGACACAGGATGAGGGAGAGACAAAGAAAATTGGATGAAGGTCAAATTTATGATGAATTTGGGGTTAGAAGCTGTGGATGTAAATGTCTTTATCTCTTTTTTTTTTTAACTTACTGGTTAAATTGTCTTTGAATTTCAAATAGATTATTCTGGTGGTATTTTGGCTGCTCCTGCCCCAGGACACAGAATCCAAATCCATGATGTGGACTTGATTCAGAATCCAGATATCTTTCTGAGGTTTTGATACAGGGATTGGTTGGGTTGGAAGGACCTTTGGATCCATTTCCAAACGCCCTGCCATGGGCAGGGACACCTTCCACTGTCCCAGGCTGCTCCAAGCCCCAATGTCCAACCTGGCCTTGGACACTTCCAGGGATCCAGGGGCAGCCACAGCTTCAATTTGTGCTTACAGATTCTTTCCCAATATCCCATCCATCCCTGCCCTCTGGCAGTGGGAAGCCATTCCCTGTGTCCTGTCCCTCCAAGCCCTTGCAAATGGTCTCTCTCCATGTTTCTTGTCAGCCCCTTCAGGCACTGTAAGGCCACAATCAGGTCACCCCGAAGTTTCTCTTTTCCAAGCTGAGCTATCCCAGCTCTCCCAGCCTTTTCTTGTGGGAGAGATGCTCCATCTGGACTCACTGCAGCAGCTCCATGTCCTCTCTCCTCCTGGTCAGAGCAGAAACTCTTTGAAAATTCCCTGGGAACACCAGGACTCCCCTCTGACCTCTGTGTCTATGGCACATGAGTAACATAACCCCAGTAACTGGGAAAACTCGAGCAGTGGAAGGGCTTTCCATGGGATAAGATTCTGCTGCTGTGTCCTCCTGGCTCCTGGCAGGTGGTGGTTTATGTGTGTCCCTCAGGAGAGATGTACACAAACCATCATGTTTAGTAACTCTCAGTGGATCACCCCTCCATCAAATAGTTGAAGTCCTTTCAGATCCCAGTGCCTCCCAAACACCCTGCATCAGTGAATCCCACAGTTTCGATTTTGAAGAAAAACCCTCGTTTTGTCTGGTTTTAAATTAATGTATCCGATTTCTTCACCATGGCTCCTTAATCATTGTAATGTGAGAAACAGCAAATAATATTTCATCCATTTTATCCATGACACTTGGGATTTACATCGCTGTCTTCATTTTCTCTTCTCTGAGCTGAAGATAATGACTTTGTCCAGATTTTGTCACTGCTACAGAGTCCTTACCTGGCTTTGCTCTTCCATTTGTATACATGTGAAATGAGGACAATGCTCCTCACACTGTAATTGGTGCTTGTAAAGAATTTAAGGACTGTTACACAGAAAAAATACTATTTTAGCATTCCAGAGGCTGCATATAAACTAATTCACAGGGATCAGTACAGGTGACTTGAGCAGAGTTTGGTCATTCTCATTCACAAATGGATTTTCTAACAAAACACAGACATCCTTTAGAGGCATCAGCTTTTGCAAATTTGGTCATGTGCATCGTTCCCAGGACGCACACCCAAAATTCTCTTGGCTCTGAAATACAAATATTCCCGTGTAGGAAAGGTGTAGAGTGAGCCCATTCAGAACTAATCAGTACTAACTGAAAGAAGAGTCTCCCACATCTCCTTATTCATCGCCTGCCTCGTGAATCACTGTTCCTGCAAGGCATCCATCATTCCTGGACCAAATGAAAGGGGAAGTGTGTAGTATTTCTTAAGTCATTTTAGCATAATTAAATTTTGATTTGTCTCTTTCAAAACCCTTTTTTCCTCGCTAAATCTTTGAAAGAGAGATTACTACGAGAGTTGAAATGGCAACTTTCAAAGTCCTACTGGGTTCTCCTCTGAAGGGTTTGTCTGTAGCTCATTTTTTTAATCTTGAAAGCTTCTTTTTCCCTTTCAGATTGTCTGTGCAGATCACTTTGTTTTACTTAATGTAAATACTCCAGCAAATTTCAGAACCAAATAGTGATGGACGTGATTAGAATCAGAGCTTCGTTAAGTAGCATGAGAAGATCCTTTATTTCAGCAAGGGAGATCTATCACCTCACTTGCAAATTATCTCATGCTGACAGAGTGAAATGTTCTGTAACCTGATGAAAACAGAACATGATCTAACTGTATTGATACAGGAGGGGAGAAATGCACACCGTGTTCAAAACAAGTATGTCAGGAAGAGCTCCTTCTTTCCCTGATTTCATTTTCTGAGGCAGAGAGTGAGGTAATTGTTTCTCTGATAGGAAAGTGCAGGCAGTGCCTGGTGGCTAGGTGAGTTTTACTCCTCTGCTCATTAATTGACAGTTCAGGGTCTGCGTAACAGGGATGAGGAAGAGCCATTTCACACAGAAAACATCACAGAATGCCATCTTGTGAAATTGGACACGGAACGCATTGTAAAAGCCTTTTTTCAGGGGAACTGATGGATTGTTTACAGGCAATTATTAAGACCATGTCCCTTCCCTCAAATGCTTTTGGTGTCAGGGCCAAATTTCATTTGCTGTTACATCAAATCTCAGATTAAGTCATTATCTACTTCACCCAAGCCACAGAGAGCGTGGATTAATACAGGGGCTGTTGGGAGGAATGTTGGCTTAAAGTGCATGTAATATCAACAGAGAAAGCAAAATCCAGTGGTGAAAAACAACGTCTTGGAGCACTGATATGGAGCAAAATAACCTGGGTCTGAGGTCTTGCTCAGCTCTTTGCTGGGTCCACGGCTTTGGTCAATGGATCCCTGGATAAGTTGCAGTTCACAGACTCGAGTGGCCATATAAAAATCTGTTGAGGTTTCTTGAGGTCAGGCATGGGGTCAGTGCTCGGAGCCGGCTGCTCACGCAGAGTTTTACAAATATGTGAATCATGTCATTTACCACTGGTGCAGGTTAAAGGAATCACCATCTTCAAACCAGTGGAAAAGGAGGAGCAGGACTGCTCCAAGTGCTGTCCAGGCTGTCTTTGCCACTTTGCCCACAGATTGCTGGATAGCACACTTGAGGCTGAGGCCTCTTGCATGGACTCACTGTAGTTTACACACCAAGGCAAATCCTTTTTGAGTCCTGTGGTCATTGACATTGCCAAAGCTGCCCCTTTTACTGCTCCACCACCTCGCTCCTCACCCCAAGCCACTGCTACAAAACACATTTGTACTGAAAACCCTCACTGCCAGCTGAAACACAGCACCAAGCTTCCACCACAATTAGCGGGGAAGCAGAAGTAGCTATTTTTCAGATCATCAGGTGTATCAGTAAATGCACCTACTCCTTGTCAGTGTTTGTTAAACCTATACTTAAACTGGGCTTTGAAATGGCAGAAAATTGCATGTTGGGTTTATCATTAAGGGGGTGGCGGGGGAGAGAAGGACCAAGCACTGTCTGGAGCAGGAATAAAGAAAAAGCAAGGGTTTCGTTTTTTGAGCACTGGTTGTTGCTATAAAGGTGGAACGAAACATTCCATGGCCCTTGTGATAGCCTTGACCAAATGTGTTAAATCTGAAATTTATCCCAAAATTTGAGTGAGGGAGAATGTGTTTACCCACATCTTAATTCTTCCTACAATTTCAGCATTTAAATTTTACTTTGCATTCTCTGCTTGTTCTAAACTGACAGGAAATGTTGTATTGATATGACTGCACGCTGTTCCTATCAGAATAAAATCTCTGCTAACTTTGTTGATTACAATTTGTTCCTGAATGATGCTGGCTTTAATCACATCAATAGTGAAGAGTTATCTCTGCACATTAGCTCAAATTTCCCAAGTCGTTTTGAAAATTAGCAAGAAAATAAATATATATACCCTGTGTCACCACTGCCAGTCTTAGAAATGTGTGTGGGAACAAAAATATTTTAAAAAATAACTTAGAAAAAAGTATTTTTAAATTACTTTGCAAAATGGCAGGGCAGTTACTGGGTTTTTTCACTTTTAAACTCCTCAGTTCTGTATTACTCAAATGATCGTTTTCTGCACTTGTATAAAACAAAAATAGTTTTGCTCTAAAAGATGAGATTTGGCACTTAGGGCAAAATTCCCCTCTCCAATCTGCAATGCAGATGCCGTCGCCGCAGAGCAGATTCCCAGTGCCTTCCTGCATGCAGCTCATGCAGAAAACTTCCCTGACCTCCATGGGAGCTCCACGGAACGGGTCACGGGGGAGAATATTCCCCTGATGTACTCCCATGTCCGGAACCAAATCAGGACAAACCCTGAATTCACACTGGGAGGAGCCGTTTTAAGCTGGTTCTTCTGCAGTCAGGAGGTTTCCTTGGAATAACTGTGCACGGTCTGGTGGAGGAGCTGGGATTCTGGCGAGGGTTTGCACAGCTCTGTGAGTGGTTTCCCTTCTCTGAATCGAGGTGACAGCTCTCCAAACCGACGAGTGAAAATTTGCCATCAAACCCAAACCCTGGCAGTCTGTGTTGTGTGCGGAAAGAATTAATTTCCCCACGGTGCTGCCTTAAAGTTCTTTGTGTCCTTCCATTCCTTCCATCCTGCCACTGTCCCTCCAACCCATCCCGTCTGTCACATGCCTAAGATAACATGGAAAAATCCTACAGGGAGGGGCCCCTCGGGATGAAGTGGATCTGAATCCTTTTGGTATTTGTACTGGGGAAGGTCCCTTCCCCTGTGCAGGGAGAATGTGTTAAAGCCAGCCCCAACTGCTGGTTCTGTGTGCCTCGAGGCAATGAAAGCAGGATTTTCTCTTTAAATCACTGCTAATTAGAATGAATAAATCTAACGAAATAGCAACAGAGAATATTAATTGAAATAACTCCCCAAATCTCACCTAGATGTAGTTTGAATTTTGCTGTTGCTTTCTGGCTGTAAAGTCGCACAAATAAATGTATCTGGGCCTCCATGCCTAGGAAAGTGTGAAAAACCAAAAAATCACAGACGCCAGTGGAAATTTATTTTGGTAGAAATTTCCAGCGGAAATATTTATTCAGCCATGTTGGGATCAATTTCCCTCTTCTCTCTAAATCACTGTATTTGTGAAAAAGAGGAGGGAGAAAGTCACCTACTCCAGGTTTCTGTGCCAGATTTGGCAAATAATTGAAGATACAGGGGGAGATTTTGAAATACAGTTTTTGTTAAAATGAGACCTGAGCCATCCTGCTAAAAATGAGTGGGGCCTGGACACCTTAGTCATTTTAGAAAATGTTATTTTAGTAGTTTTGAAATGTTATTTCTCCTGGTGCAAGGACTGAAGCAGGTCCAGGGGAGCTCATGAAACAAATCCCCAACACTCGAACTCTTCCTGTATTGCAAACAGAAGAAGGGGCTGAAGCCATGGAGGGAACCGGTGCTGAAAATGGTTCTGGTGCAGTTCCTTCCAGTTTTCCAAAACCAAGATCTGGCCTCTGGAAAACATATTAACATAACATAAACCCAAAAAATTTGTGTTCTGGAGGAAGAGTAGGAAGATTTTCTTTGCATCTTATTACTGGCTTACTACTTAAATTTCTGTCTGGCTACTTAAAATGACTTTCCTCTGTAGGACAGCAAATGTTAAAGATGGTATCACACACACCTTTGTCTGGAATTCTGTTCTTTATAGAGACATTATTTTTAAATTTCTTGGATGAGACAAGAAGCCTTTCAGTTTAAGTGCTTCACTTGGTTCTGTGGTTTCTGTGTTAGGTTGTTCCTCTGTAATTTTTTTCATAACCTTGGGCAAGTCACTTAATACCTGCATTTCATTCAAACCCCAACTGGGTGCCAAGAGCTGGAACCTACCTGCTAACTCTGCCCTCTTCACAGGCTTGAGGAGTGGCCTCAGTAAGAGGGAAATTGCAAGATTAATTAATATCATGTGTTCTGGCATTAATTCACTCCAAAAATTTCATGTAAGATACAATGGGATTAAATGATCAATATTGATTTAAATACATGGATGGTTTTAAAAGAGGAGGTGCTGTCTCAACATCAAAAAAGGTTCTGAGAGGTTCTGCCTTGCTTACATGATTTATGTATTTTAAATGCAGTATTGATCTTTTCCTTTCAGTGGAAATGAAGGCTAAAATTCTCCTTTTCAATTATACAATAATACAAAAGGGACCACAATTATTTCAAAGCTTTCCTTTTCTAAGCTGTAATCAACACCAGAGCTAGAACACATCTCAGACCATGATGTGCAAACTTACCCCCTGCAGTGCCCCAAACCAGCTTGGAGGGGTCTTGTCTGATCCCCCAGGACAGACTCTGACCTGTGGGAGAAATTCAGTGAAAATCCTGCTGATCAAGGTCTCTCCCAGAGCGTGATTTCCCATCCCCTGCCTGTTACTGCATTACACAAGCAATCTCCAATTTAGCCTCTAATCCTGGCAAGCATTTCTTGGCCCACGTCGCTGTCCTTTCATGTTGGCCAGGTTTGGAGGGGGAGAAGGAGGAGGCCAAAGATGAGCCAGCTGGTTTTAAACCCTTCAGTGCATTCTGTATTCCCTGACACGGGGAAGAAAGACAAGCTCTGGGCCTCTTGTTTGCTTTCTGGAGAACAGCTGGGTCATGTTTGGGGAACAGAGCTCACGTTCTCCTGCGCTTGTGTCTCGTGAGCGCTGTAGTGCCTAAGGACCAGGAGGCATAAACTCGTGCTCCGAAGGAAGCTGGCAAATAAAGTTTGCTCTATAAAAAGAAACCTGCAGTTAGGATCCAGTTTCCTATTCTGAGTCAAGGCAGGGTGTCGAGTCAGAAATTCCGACCCAGCGGGTCAGGAAGGATTCCAGGACGTCTTGAATCACAGCTCCGATGTGTTCCCTTCCTTTCACCCTTTGGCCCAAGTCCCACTGGGATTACTACTCAGAACTATTTTATTCAATTCGCTCTGTGCCTGGTGCTTGGTGTGAATACACACTGTGTTTTCCAAAGGCTGCAGCTTCTCTTCATGTCTTAACTGGCTACTCTTGTTTCTCCTCTCCTTATTCTGCACATGAGCAGTTCCCCCCCTCCACTTAGAAGACGATTTTGTACCTAAACCACAGGAGACACTGAACTCTATCTTAAATAATAAATGGCCTTGCTGTTCCCAGTGTCCTTGCTCCTGGTATTTCACTTGTAAATTATTTGGGTGGTGATTTTATTCCATACTTATTTCTTAATGAGGCTTATTTTGCTAAGGACATGGCTGATTTTGTGGACACATTTGTATTAGGGAGTTTTCTCGTCTATCTTTCTGTCTGTGTGCTTGACAACCTAGGTGGAGAATAGGAAATATTTCTCATAGTTGTCATTCTCAAGTGGTGCTGGCTTCCAACTATAAGGTCACAAAAATAGTATAAGAAACCATGAATTATATATACCGTGTATGACACACGGTTCTGTGATACTTTACGATGAGAAGAAGTGAAAATTTCAAATCTGTCTGGAAAGAAGGCAAAAGGTAAAATAGGGAAATCACTTGTAAAGTAGAATCACTTAAATTTTGTGAAATGGAGCCAGTGGGACACACTTACCTGGATGGTTTTACTGATCATTTATTGAATCCTATCCTCCTGGTTTTCTTCCCCCCAATGGGACACTAAATGAGCTGACAGTGGGATTTCTTTCTCTCCACCATTCTGCAAGCAGCTCATGCTAAGGATGAAGTGTCCAAAGGTAAAGATAATGCAGGAATTAGCAAAGGCAACAGGCACTTAAAAAGAGAAGAAAATCTAAACAGTGGAATAACAACCTTAGAAGGGAAAATTCCTTGTAGGTGAGTGGAATTCATGGGATGAGCCCATTCCTCATGGTTTCAGTGGCTCTGTGGATCAAAGAGATGTGTTTGCACCGGGCCTGACCTGTCATTAGGTAAAGCAGTCGGTGGCAAAAGAAGGCAAAATAAGCCTGGGCTTTACTCATTAGGCTTTAATAATTGTTCTCTTTTGCCCAGTGTCTCTGTCACTATGCTGCACACTGGGCTATCATCAAAGCAAGGGTGGGGAGCGCTCCACCTGGAACAGACACCCTGTAATTTAGTACTGAGGTCATTTCCATGGGAGATGTGGGCTTGAACCTCCTTAGGGAGATGCCTCCCACTTCTCTTTACTGGAGTGACAGGGGACGTTGCCCCAGCGTCTGCAGAGGATGTTTTCTAAAAGGATCACCTCAGGTACCCAAACTTGAGGGGAATGTCCATGGATGGGGCTCCAGTTCCATAGGAGATGAGCAAAGGTTGCCATGGAGGTCAGCACTTTGTACCTGAGACCAAGAGGTTCAAACCTTGCTGGAGGAGCACACTTCAAACATTACCCTCCCTTCAGGGTTTCCACTGAAACTTTGCGTCCATCTGCTGTGGAACCGAATCTTCTCCATGAACGTGTGTGCCAAGGCCATCCCGGGAGAGCCGTGCCTTCCCCTGGGCAGGCTGAGGCACCAGCCTGACCCCCTTTCCAGCTCTCCCTCAGCCCTTTCCCTGACAGATCAGCACCTCTGGGAGCTCTCAGCTTCAGAGCAAACCAGCCATCATGTTCATGCCATCACCTCAAACTCCTGATCCTTTGCTACACTTTACCAGGCAGGTATGAAGTGATCAGGAATCCAAGATGTATTATTCCACGTTAATTTGGCACGTGTGTAAAGGACAGAGTGTTTGGACAATGGAGAATCTACTTTTTGTTTTTTCTTTGCCTGAAAAAGTCTGGATTAAAAATCCAGTGCCATGCTGCAAAGACTCTCTCGATTCCCCTCCCCTCCGAGACAGTGGCTGTTATTTTCCTTATCCCTCATTTGCTGGGCAGTTGCCTACAAGGCTTCAAACTGAGAGCGAGCAGGGAACGCCAGGCTTCCCTTCCCTGCCTTTGCTCCAGCACATGCAGGTTTTTTTAGACGATGATTCCTTTGAAGGAGAAACAATGAACTGTGTGAATCAAACGTTTTCACAGCAGCTGAAAACCGGAGCTCGGCAAAAAAGGGGAGCAGGGAAACATTAAAGACAATGTAGCAATAACAGGCAGGGAGCAAAGAGAGAGATGGCGTGGAAGATAACTGGGTATGGGTAGAGCACACAAGCTAAGCAGGAAAAATTAGATGAGGAAAGGAATGTGGAAAAATGGAGAGGTAAAGATTGAGAAATCTGTCTTGCCAGGTAAGCAAACTGAGCTGTCTCAGTTTGGGAAAAGGGAAGGTTGGAACTGTTGACTGACCTCTGATGAAATCTAGCATGTATTTTCACAACCTCTTAATAAGAGTAGTAAAGAAGCTGTATTGCAAAATGGTCTGAGAAATGGATACTTGTAACACGTTCCAGCACTCCGGCTGTGCCGTCCCTGCCAGGACACCAGACTCCTGTGCTGGGTACTCTGGTCCTGGGGAGCTGCTGCAGGTGCCTTCCACAGGGCAGCCTGGGCCCAAGCTTCACAGTTTTGGTGTTTTTACCTGAAATCTCTGTCGGACTCCTCTGTGTCCTTTGAGTGCATGCTTCTTTCACCTGAGGTTCCCTTACGGAGGTGAAAGAAAAGGTTTGGTGCCCAGCACTCAGGGCATAATTGACATTTCAGGGCTTGGGGCTTCCATAGAATTTGTTCAAGGAGCTGAAGGCCTGTGGCCAAGCACACACAGCTGATCTGCGGGTTGGTGCTGTGAATGCCCCTGTAGTGAAACCTGAAGAAGTGGGGGTTTTCCCTATTCTTATCCTGGAAACTACCCTCAAATCTGTGTCTCACAGACATTTGCAATGGCCCCTCTGTGCATTCCAGACTTTACAGCTGGCTGTGGGCTGGGGTGACCACGCTGCCAAACCCCAGAGCCAAAGGGTATTTCTCAAAGGCAGAGCCCGAAGGCTCCCAGGCTGTGGTTTGCTCCTGTGGTGGTGGAGCACACAGAGAGCATTTGCTCAGGAGCGATTCCACCTTTCCCACTGAGTGCTGCACTCCTTTATTCCTCCTTTACATCACACTTGCCTTGTTGTTGTTGTTTATTTGGGCACAAAGTCTCCTACACCAGCAGTCCCATCAAAATCCTCCGCAGGAGAGTGTTTTTCGCTCCTGATCCTGGAGGCACTGCTGTGAGAGCCTGCTGGTGACCCTCCCACCACGCTGCCCTGAGCTGGATGAACCCCGGGCTCAGGGAGCAAACCCCAGAGCTGGAGCTGCTCCGCTTTTCCCTCGTGCGATCCCAAAACTGCTTCAAACCCTGGCAAATTTACACCGTGTGGTGTCATCTCACAGCCCCTGCCAGTGAATGTAAATGGCATAAAGAGCATGTGGAACAGATGGAATGAGACATGCACGTAAAGAATTAAAGTATTTGTGAGGGAACTTGGCAAGGATGTTGGAATGCTTCAAGCACTGTGTACAGGGGTGGAGGGAGACCAGGATGAGCTGTGGGGGCCTCTATGCCGGTGATCCATTTCCTTCAGAAACAATATGTGACCTATTTCTGTAATTGTGCTAAACATAGCAACAAATATTCCCTTCTTCCCACCTTCCTTCGGGAAGCTTGACAGCTTCTTTAGTTGGAGAAAATGCTTCCTCGAGGAAGAGCTGTGAGCTGCTTGATTTTGCGTTGAAATATTAGATGAAATTAAAGATAGCAAAGGGAAAGATGGAAGGCCTGGGTGGGAATGGGGTGGTTTGTTACAGTCAGGGACAGTGCCCTCACCTATGGGCAGTGCAGAGAACCAGTGGGGAAACAATCCACAGCTGTTAAATTCACTTCATGTAAGTGACTTGGAGTTTTCATTTAAAATGGCTTTATGCATTGGCTTAGCCCAATTATTTAAAAAGTGACATTTTAGGAGGTTTTATATACATACACAAAGAGTGAGGGTTTTTTGAGTGGGTCATCAAAATGGAGAGAAACAGGACAAAATTTTACGTAAAAGAGATGAAGAAAAGGCACTGGGAAAAGGAATAAAAAGTATGGACTTCTGCAGACCCCTTCCTTTCACAATTGCTCAAAGCAAACTTGGTAACTCACGTTTTATATGAGCTCATTGCATAACCTTTTTCTTGCAAGGTGCCTCTCGAAGTTCATGATCATGGCTTGGGTTGGATTTGAGCAGGGAGCTCTCCATGTCACAGGTCAGGGTGACAGTTTTGTAATCTCCAGCCTGTCTTTCTCAGAGAGAGGTGACAGAAGCCCTAAATCTGCAGGTAAATGTTCTTGTTCACTGCTCAAACAAAACACCTAAATTCAGAGATGGGACAGGGAGCTTTCCTGCAGCCACAGGAAAAGCAGAAATATTAACTAAACAGATTTTTGAAAGGAAAGAGTGATGAGTTTCAAACAATGCAGACCAGCAGTTTAGGATAAGGTAACACCTGATGGTTTTCATTAAATCCATAACACTTCTCGTGGTGCTACTGGACTTTAAAGGAAGCCCCCAGCCAGTGAGTTTGCCCCAAAAGAAATCCCAAAACAACAACGTGAATAGGAGACACAAGTCAGGTTTCCCTTGATAATAATAGAGGGCTCAAATTACCTTCCTTTCCATCCCCAAAGGGGGCATAAATACTTCATTTATGAGATTGTTTACGCATGACTAATCTATTTCTACTTGCTAATTGTAATGACTAATGTGTGTTACAAGACAAATATTAGCTTGTAATAATACCTGAACAAGTAGATTTATAAGTGTTAAGCAAAAATACAAATAATCAGCAGAAGCTGACTAGCATTATCTTCTAATTAAGTGTAAAGACACTTTCTATATGAAAGCAAAAGCCTGCAGATTTCTCAAGAAGCTGTAGGTATAACTAGGCCATGCTGCTGTTCTCTCGATAAAAGGGCAGGATTCAGGTAATATTTAATTTTCATGGGAGCTGCCTTCAGTCACGCTTCCCCCACTGACGTCAGTGCAAGAAAAGCACTTTCGGCCTGTTCCTACCTGCTGAGGCCATATGTCCACTGGGAGGAATTTGGCAGACATCTCTGAGTAGAAGTAATTACAAGAGACAGGAGCAGTCCGGAGAGCGCAGTTTGGGAGTTATTTCTGCACTGCCCGACTCCCTGCCCACTGCTCCCAGAGAGGGAGCGCAGCTCGCCGAGCGCTGGGTGTGATGCACAGACACGCTTTTGGCTCGGGCTGTGCTGCTTCGTTTAAATCAAACGTGAAAACTTTGCTTCATTAGAAGTGGGTTCTCTTTAGGTGAGGTGGAACATCACCTCACTTATTCCAGGCTACGGAATGTATCTCCACTTTTCGGAGATTCCATTATAAGGGGCACATGGACCAAAGGGGTTTTCCAGCCACTACGATGCAAATTTTGCGCACAGGCCAAAGCACCACAGCTCATAGTATATTTGAAAAGAGGATTTAAAGGGACACCGTTGACTGTGGTACCTCCTGAAGGAATCTGCCGTGGATTGTACCCTCCTTGCCTGAGAGGCAGGATTGAAGTAGAGATTCCCAGACTGTCCTGGATGGAAAGATAGCTGGTTAATCCCAGAGCACACACAGTGAGCAGGCAGCACCTGTGATGAGAGAATTTGACCTCAAGAAGCAGCTTGGGACAGAAGCAAGTGTGACACTGTGACAGAGAGGCTGAAAATTGATGGAAGATGGCTCCAAAGGTATAAATTGGCTCCAAAGGTATAGATTGGCTCCAAAGGTACAAATTGGCTCCAAAAGTACAAATTGGATTTTGGCTTATAAATGGTGTCATTACCTCAAAAATAGTATTCTAGAGTAACTTGTTACAGTAATAATGTAATCCCTCATTTAACATCTGTGAGTAGCACCTAAAATATTTGACCTGTATCACAGACAGGCAGCCAGGAGTCTTGCCTGAAACCACAAAGTGAGCTGAGGGCTGTGCTAGAAATGTTACCCAGCTCTCACGCTCCCAAATCCCTCCTTCCATTTTGACGTCTTCCACGTTTTCAGTACTCTGAGAAGTGACTGGAATATTTCACACTGAGGGATGGGATGGGGACCTCGCCGCTGGCAGGTATCGCAGGGACACGAGGGCTGTGTCTGACCTTCAGCTGTAAATCATTCCAGTGCCCGGGTGTAGACTGGGAACGGGCTCCTCCTGCAAGCCAGGGGTCTGCACCCTGCTGAATCTTAGCGAAGTTTTTGTGTATTTACAGTGTAAACAACAACAAAACAATCATTTACGTGCCTTCATCCAGTCCATCTTAGCGGCTTAGTATTGAGACCAAACCAGAGATTCAGTAGAATTGCTACTCCTAAGTTTCTCCTTTTACTCAAACTCTGCAGCTCTGAGGTGAGTTTGGATTTTACACAAATGCATTTTTTCCAAATACGAATTTGGAACACCAACTGTGTTTTGTCAAAATACTGTATTAGCTTGAAGGTGTAGAATAGAATTTAGACATTGCAGAGTGCTGTGACTTGTAGCTTTGTCAATCATTTAAAAAAAAATCTCTGTTAGCAAAACCAAGCACATTTCAGAAAAAGTTTGTATCCATCAAGCTCCAAATCAGCAAATGCAAACACCGCTTGTTTCTGAATATGAGGGGGAGGGTTTGTTTAAATCAGCAGAGCTGGTCTTTGTCCATTTTGGGTCCATGTGCCAGAGAACTGAAGGTCACCTCTGATTAGACTGGACCAGAAACCTCTGTGATTTCAGAAAACACAGGGGCTCGTGTGACCTGTTCCTTCTCAGATCAGGAGGTGAACCGTGGGGAGGCAGGGTTCCTTGGTTTGGCCCAGGGAACACTTTGCTGCCAGCGCTGGGTCAGCGTTACCCTTTCCATTTCCATTACAAATCCATTCAAATTTTAAATTTTTCTTCTGCATAAAATCTCAGTCAAAGGATTTTCAGAGTGGGTATGTGAGTATTAGTTCTGTTGTGTGACTTAAACGAGGCCAAGGGCCTGCAGGCTCCACACGGGAAAATAATAAATATCCCTGTGTAATTCCTTTCTTCGTATGTCAAGGAAAGACAAACATTTCAGTTTCTTCCTGAAACGAGTGTCAGAAAAATCCAAAAAAGCAACATTCACTGGGCTGCAGGAAAACAGAAGGCTGAACAGATATCTCTGAGCTGAAAGATAGGTTCCCTTTACACAAACATTTCAAGGCACGGATTGTTTCTTGAGTAATCAAGAAAGCAGTTGATTAAATTAAAAGCAGTTGAAGTATTTTATTTTATGTGAGTATGTTATCTTCTAATGTGAATATTTTAAATTTTTGATAGTAGGAGTGGTAGCAAGATAGGATTTGCTCTGTAATTCCATTGTAAATTAGGGCTTGTGACACCTTAAAATCTCAGAGAAATGTGTTGTTTCATTTAATAGGGCTTGGAAACAGGGATGTCAACACAGGGCACCTCTGGAAATCTTATGGCTCTAATTCCTATATTCCTTCTCATAATTTCAGCAAAAGCTTTCAGCACGACATTTATCTGCAGCTGATGGATCACGGAATGCTTACAGCTGAAGAAAATGAACATCAAAGACATCCAGAAATTATTTTAATGGTTGGATCTTTACCAGAGCGAGCTTTGCCTTTTGCATGTTTTGTTTCCCAAAAAAATACAGTTCATATATGTTCTGAAGGCAGAATTTAGCCAGAGCTGACTATTTGCTTTGATTTACATTTCTTATAAGTGAGCTGTGAGTGAACTTGACAGCTCCGTGGCCGAAGGGAAGTCCTGATACCGAGGTTCCAGAACAAAAGGGCCTTAATGAGGTCAAAGTGGTAACAGAATGTAAACCAGAACATTTCTTATTCAATCTCATTATTACTGATGAGCCTCCACTGGGTTGTTCAGGCTCCAGTTCGGAATGGGGTGAGAGGAAGCAAAGACAGAAGGAAGAACAGACCCAAATGGGAATGACAGAGATATTATTACAAATATTGGGATGTGTATGCCTGAGCGAAATGCAGGGACATCACCTTTGCATTTTGGTCGGTACCCCTGACGCTGAGCAGCTGGTTTAGTCTGTGGATGGGTGATTTTCAGGGGTATTGGCCTGAACCCCAATCTCTCTTTAAATGGTGAAGTCCATGGCAGTGACATCTACCCCAAGCCCTCTGCTGCCCATCCCACAAACGCTCACTGACTGTGCTGCTGCTCTCCCCTCTTCACACCCCAGACCTGCCGAATGGTTTGTTCTCTTTTCAGTTTACAACATAACTTTGTACCTGCAGAAATCAAGATGTTCAAAATTTGGGAGCACAATGATAAAATACGTTTTAATGATAAGAAAAATAAATCTAGAGGGAAGAGGAAAGGAAAAATTGTCAATTCTCTTTTGATGGTGCCTATAAGGACGTGAACGTGAATAAAAGAATCTGCACAGTGGTTGCTAAAGGCCTGAAGCTCCAGAGCTGTGGCCTAGAAAGAGATTTTTATACCTTTCCAGACTGTGGTAACTGTTTCCAGCCATGGATATTTGAAGGAGGAATTGTTGGAAGGTAACAGAAGGCAAAGAGCTGCATTAGTCCAGGCTCTGATGTGGTCACTGATCACAGACAGGAGCCACAGTTTTTATTCATCTTTCTTGTAACATTACTTGAGCATGACTTTAAAAAACCTCAAAGATTTCTTAGGACTTACAAGAAGAACTTCACCTTATCTTTTCCCACCGCAGGAAAGGAAATCTATTTTTAGAATTCCAAAAATTATTTGGAGTGATGTATTTCATTTGTCCATTCTTTTCCAGCACTTTGTCTACAAAGACCTTACTGGCAGATTATTTTTTTGTTTGTTTTAATTTTAAGCTGCAAAGTAAACCTTGTAAGTTTGGCAGGAGAAGCCCTTAGATATTTCAGTGCAATACTCCTCAATTCTTGTTTTTACAGCCATAAACACCTTCTAATGCCAGAGGGGAAGAGGACTTTAATCCAGATAAAATAAGATTCTTAAACCCTGAAAACTGTACTCAGATTTATGGGCCAATTTTAATATTTGGGCTCCCATGCCAAAAGCTGCACATTCCACATGTGCAGCACGGGGTGTTCCCAGGCTGATCCCGGGGTCATGGCACACCGAGCTGCATCACCCATCCAGAGCTACCCCACAACCTCTTCCAACAAATAAACCTGGAGTTTTGTTCTCAGAATGTGTTCACCAAATGTTATTTCCATATTTACTTTGCCTTTTAGCCTTAAATATTTTATTTTTTTCTCTTGTAGTATTTTTGTCCTGTATCTTATTTAACACCTTTTAATAAACTGAATTCTTACCAAGCGAGCACAGCAACATCTGAAAGATGAAATCTCTCTCTTTGATGGTATGAAACCATGACCCAACAGGCCCATCCTCTGCCTGCAGGGCTACGGGGAGCTTCATGTTAGATTATTAAATCCTTCAGAAACTCAGGTATGTTTATTTCTAATGCAAGGTATCCTGCCAAATCACCATTCTTTCCTCTTCTGAGTGTGAAAATAATTTACAATTTAAAAGTATTTGCCATTTCGCTCTGCCTAAACCACACTCCTCTCTTATTCCTGAATAGTTTCAGTTGTCATTTGCTTCTTTCTGTTTTTCCAAGCAGCTCATTTGCTTTGGCTCTGCAGAATATTTAAATGTGAAGTTGCAATGGTGTCTCACAGAAACCAACAGGACAAGCTGGAACACAAAACTGCTCCTCACTTCCGCCTGAAAATAAACACCTTCCTCTGCCTTCCTTGCAAGGCCTTTCGGGCCAGTTCTGTCTCCCACTTGCACCTGAAGCTCCCAAAGCCTCTGTGAAACACAGACCATTCTCATTCTTTCTTTAAAGAAAACCGAGTGCAAACCTGTTCTCAGGTTTTGACACATTTTGACTGTCAAATGGGTCAGCATATATGGGACTGCCTGAAGCTTGGTTTTTAAATCTTATCTCTATTTCCAACACCTTCTATTTTTTGTAATTACACTTGCTTGAAAGTAACAGTTTGCATTTACTACTTGCTTCATCCCCACCAGTTATACCTGAAATGTCATCTAAATATCACCGTGATGTAGGGAAGGATTCAATCTACTCTGCTCCTGAACTGTTTTTATCCTTTCATCCACAGCCACATTTCTAGAGATTTTCTCGGATTCATTGCTGGCAGTTTAAACTTCACACAGACAAATTTAGCCATCCTTTTTTCCTGGCTGCCTCACACTTCCATCACTGGTAAAGGCACCCAGCTACAAGCGCCGCTCTTTAGAATGAGCTGGGCACCTTTGGTGCCTCCCTTTCTGTGCTCCCTCTCTGTCCATCCCACTGCTCCCTGCTCTCGCTCAGCTCCTGCTGCTCCTCCACCCAGAGCAGTCAGAGATGATCTTTTCTCTTTCCAGCACAAGATTGTCTGTCTCCCCTTCCCTGCCTCTGCTTCCTTTCCTGCCTCTCTTCTATCTTTTACAACCCAGAGAACAAGCAGCTACTAAGATAATTTGTCTGGTTTTTGATAAAAATACGGGAGCACATCTGCTCCTGAGTCAGCTCAGATGTCTCATTAGGACTTGAGTATTAATTTGAACTTTTTCTCTTCTCACTTTCCTAATGTGACCTTCAGTTAATGGAAATCCTCTGCAACTGTTTGCAAATTTCTTTCAGCATCATCTTGGAGGAGGAAAAACTTCCCCAAATTGGCTTTCCAGGTCATTAATCTTTCCCCAAACTGCTCCATAACAGGCACCGTTAGTACAGGATCCAGACAAGCAAACAAAATCATTTGCAGGGAATTTTCCTGTGTGTGACTCTCAGGGGGGAGGTGGAACCTTTGACAAGGCTGGCTGATTCAAAGAGCACGGTCTGATCCCTGCCAGGACTTAAACCATGGGTCTATGGACACCTGCTCTGCAAACAAACCTTTTACTGATGTTTTTAATTTCCTTCTACAAGTACCCATCCCTTCAGAAAATCAATATCTTGTTTTAAAACTCAGATAACTTTTTTATCTTTACCAGGAGTAAATAAACCTGCTAATGCAGCCATTCCTGTATCTTAATAAAATTAAAATGAAAATGTGAGTTTACAGGCGATGTGTATCCGTGTTTAAAAAAAGGACTGTTGGGTACTGGTTTGTTTTGTGAATTTTAAAATTATTTTAATGCTAAAATTAGATGTTGCTAATTAAGCCAGTGAGTTCGTTTGGCTGGTTTGGGTTTGTTTTTTTTTTTTTCCCTTAAGTCTCCAATTTGTGGAAGTAAAGTTTTTTGGTTTAAGAACAAAATAACTTTGAGTTCTTGTTTATAAACACTTGGGAAAAAGTGTAAGTATTGGATGAATTCAAAGACACTTAAAAAATTTAAGTCTCATAAAAAGTGGACAATGAGACCCCTGAGAACATACCTGGAGTGAGGGTGCTAAGCTGTGCTTTATCACAAGAACATACAAAAAGAAACTACATAAATCATGGTCAAAATAATCTAAAATTCTGTGACTTTTATTCCCTGCCAATGAACTTGCTCACTTGAGTACAATTTATTTAAGGGCAACCCAAGAGCAGGGGGCAAAGAGAATTATTTTATTTTTAGCTTTTTGCTGTATAGAACAGCTGGAGATCACTTGCTTGTGTGGTATTCATAGTTTGGGTATAATATCATCCTCTCCTCCCTGTTCTTTCCATTGCTGGGGAGGAAAACACAGAAAACAGTAAAAATGGCACTTGATTAAATTAGGCACAAGACAATCCTTATTGCTACTGCAGCCGCTGCACTTTGTTCTAGTGACTAACCATAAAGTCCAGCTAAAATACATGGAAAAGCATATTTCACCTGGAGCTGAGTTGTCTTTGTCATGGAATGTCCAACGCTGCTGAGTTTGGACACAGACAAAGCTTGGCTGGACTCCAGCTCTGCTGCTGGTGTGAGAAGGGCCAAATCCTACGCCCAGAGCTGGGAGAGCCCTGCCTGAGCCTGGCGCTCCAGCCAGTGGTGTTCCTCTGGGGAACGCTCTTCCCATGGAGTGGATGGCCTGCAAAGGGGCCGTACGCTGGGACAAAGCAAAGCCAAGCCCCTGTTTGCCATTCCAGCTTTGCCATGCCAGCTTTCCCTCCTGTGACACCTTCGTGTCTTCCCCCATGTTTAGTTTGAAGCTTAAGCAGCACCTGCTGGTGAAAACAAAGACTATGGAAGTGCTGAGCCATCCTCCTGGAAGAACAGGTTTCAGCATTACTCTGAGCTCTGGGGAAGTTGTTCTAGAATGAAATGAGCTGGGCTATCACTGTTTGGAGAAATTTTGTCAAGGTAGGGACTGGTTCATTCCCAGCTCTGTGTGCTGAAGGCTGAGTGTGACCCAGCTGATCTCCAAGAGCCCGGGAATTTCAGTGGCCAAGTTTTGGAATTGCAAATTAGTCCATTGACAGATTTAGTTAAGACTGTACCTTCCCACTACAGAAAAAAGGTTATTTTATTATAGTAGAAACCCCAGCATTACTGTTCATGTTCACTGATTGTTGAATAGAGGTAAAAGAAAACAGGGAATAAAACTGGAATGCCCTGAGTTGGGGAACATGTTCCACCACATACCATCTCAGGTAATTATGCACGAGGAAGTGTCACTTGTGTGTGATATCTGTAAGTGGAACAATTTCTGTTTGGAGTAACGCTGCTGTCAGAGACAGCGAGGGAACTTCCTTGGTGTGGTACTGGGAAGAGGAAGATTAGACTGTAATGATTTCCCTTCCCTTCCCAGTATAAAGTCAAGTACCTGGCAAAGTGCTTAAAGAAATGTTCTCTTTTTTTCAGTTTAAAACCAAAAAGGACTTGGCAGCGCAGGGCCGTGGTCAGAATGTGTGACCGATACCATTTCTAAAATGCAAGAACCAACTACTCAACTTCAGCACATTGCCACAAAACAAGTAATCGAATTACATCACACGATTTTTAGTAAAACTAAAAGAGGGGAGATTTTGATTAGATGATTGGAGGAAACTGCTTATGGTGAGGGTGGGGAGGCCCTGGCACAGGGTGCCCAGAGCAGCTGTGGCTGCCCCTGGATCCCTGGCAGTGCCCAAGGCCAGGCTGGACACTGGGGCTGGGAGCAGCCTGGGACAGTAGAAGGTGTCCCTGTCATGGCAGGGGTGGCACTGGATGGGTTTTAAGGCCTCTCCCAACTCAGGCCATTCTGTGATTCCACAATTTTTCATTTATAAAGTATTTAACATTCATAAGACTACTGGAAGGTGGCCAAAGCAGCACAGTATGAGTATGTTAACATTTCTCCTCAGGAAAAGGGACCTGAATCATCAGTTAGACCCCACGTTTTCCTGACAAAACGAAGCATAATAAACCATCACTGCTGGAAAGATCCAGATAAGAGGAATGGTGCTGACTGGAAACACCATTTGGAGGCTAAGCAGCATATGGAAGGAACAGGAATTCTGCAGTGTCCAATCCTGCACAGTATTTATCTGGATAAGTAATAACACGACTCTCAATTCCAAAATATTTTCTATAATAAGAAAAATAATATTTTCTTTCATGGTAAGGGATGTTCTTTTACTCCAGAAATAGGATGGATACTTCATCAAAGGGTTTGTTGTCCCTGGGCCTCCTGTAGTGATAGGATGGGTGCGTGGTGCTGCAGCGGAGTTACAAAAGCTGTACTATTTTAATGCGGAAGGATGTGGTTTGGGGTTGGTTAATACACATTGCTTGACATATTTACAAGTGTCAGATTGTGTTCTCTGTTTATAAGACTTGTGCCAAAAGGAAGGGGAGTAACGTAGGCCCAAGTACTTCCCTGATTCCGGGTGCCAGGACGTAACAAGCAGTTTCTAGGCTGTGACACTTGGACTGAATAAATTGCAATTGTAACTGAACGTGAATAATTTGTATTTGAAAACACATTTCCTCTCAGTAAAGGCCCAGTCTTTGCAAGACGGAATTCCTGGTCAGTGTGGCAGGGAAGAGATTGGATGGATGATGGATTTCTCAGAGGAAACACACACATGGTGAGAAACCTGGGCTGGGTGGAAATTTTCTTTTGGCCTAAATTCTGTCTCTCACTCTGTGTACGTAATTCAGGTAAATGTGATGCCTGTTTGTGGGAGAGATTTGTTACCGTGAGGTAAATCCAAACTAACTCCAGTCAGCCATTGCAAGAGATGCTAATCTTAATTTATTGTCAAGAAAAGTAAATTGCAAAAAAGACGCTTAAATGAGATTAAAATCCTGATAAGGAAAGCTGCCATTGAGCACAGAGTGGGAACTTTTTCCACTGAATCACATCATTGAAAACGTGCTGCATTTATGTATTAAAGCTGAAGCTGAAATGCTCAATATCTTCATCTGTTAAGCAGCATTTTTTACTTTCTACCACCTGTGGAACTCTCCAGTCGGGGGAAACTCTGGCAGGTGAGCCTTAATCTGCTCCCACTGGTTCAAATCAACGGGTCATTACAAACAGTGAAAACATTATTTGTGACTTACTATCTGTTTTAAACAAGGTATTTAATATTTATTGTTTATTTTATGTATAGCCCTTCTTCTTGCACGGTACTGATAACACCAAGGGTTTGGTCCCTGCATGGGCCATTCACTTAATAGCTGGACTCGATGATCCTTGTGGGCCCCTTGCAACTCAATATTCTGTGGTTCTTCTTCAGACCGTGACTATTTTGGGAATTAATTTCAGTTGTTTATCTAACTCAGGTGTTTTCCAGCTCCTTTATAAAAAACTGACGCCCCCCCAGTGTCTTCGCAGCTGTTTCAGGTGAGCGCGGGGCGGCTCCGGGGCTGGGCAGGGGTCGCGTTTCACGGGCCGGGCAGAACGAGGGGTTAAACTCGGCTGTAAAGGGGAGCTCGGCGTGCCCTGATGCGGCCGTGGCCATGAACGGGTTTTGGGGCCTTTTAAAAATTACTTTGAGCACTCTCAGGTGCTGGGGAAACCCTTCAGTGAACCAGGGAAAGGCCGGGACCGGGGTCTGCCTCCAACCCCCACCCTAGCGACTCCATGGGACCGTTCCATGGGACGGGAAACGCTCCCAGTGCCATGGAATATCCCGAGATGGAAGGGACCCACCAGGATCATCCAGTGCAGCTCCTGGGCCTACCCGGACACCCCAACAATCCCACCCTGGGCATCCCTGAGAGGGTTGTCCAAGTGCACCTGGAGTTCTGGCAGCTTCGGGGCCGTTCCCATTCCCTGAGGAGCCTGGGCAGTGCCCAAGAAAAAGAAAACCTTTCCCAAGTGTTTGGGTAGCACGTCTCTTCTTTTTACTTCTCCTTGACGGTTGAGAAGAAAATTCTGTCTGGTTGAGAGAGAGTAAATGGTAACTTTCCTTATCCTGTTTACATTCATTTGGGCAAAATAAAAATGAAAAGTCCATTTGGTAAACTTGTAACATCACAACGTGAAACTGTTTCACCTCGTCCTGTAAGTCACTGGTTATCTTAAGTCCTGCGGTACTTTGCGACTTTCAAGTGGCACCTGGGGAACCCCTTCAGTGCCCGACCACCCTCTGGGAGAAGAACCTTGTCCTGACATGCAGCCGAACCCTCCCCTGCAGAGCTCCAGCCGTGCCCTGGGGCGCGGGCCGGGAGCAGAGATCCCGTTCCGCGGCTCGGGA
>VXBT01003036.1:156205-199634 GCA_013400235.1 Oriolus oriolus
TCCCGCACCGCGTCCCGCACGGACCCGCCGCCCTCCGCGCGACCCCCGGCCCGGGGGGGCCGCACCTGGACGCGGAAGGGCGGCCCCGGGCCCCCCCTTCCTCCTCTTCTTCTCCGGGCCTGGAGGAGCGGGGCACGCGTCCCCCCAGCTTGCACCGGAGAAGGGCCCCCCGGCTCGAGGATTATCGGCGCGGGGGCGGGTAGTGAGGAGCAGCGCGCCCGCCCCGGCCTCGGCGCGTCCCCTCCCGGCCGCGGAGCCCCGCGGGGCCGAGGGGCTGGAGCGCCAGTGACGGGGGTCGCCCCGGGGGTCGCCCACCTCGCCCCTCGCCCCCCGGCCGTCCCCTCAGACATGCCCCGCCGTGGCGGCCCGGCTCGCCGAGGATCATGACTGCGGCGGCGAACTGGGTAGCGAACGGGGCCAGCCTGGAGGACTGTCACTCCAACCTCTTCTCGCTGGTGAGTGAGTGAGTGAGTGAGCGGGCGGGCGGTGGGCGAGTGGGTGCCCGGGGGTGGCTCCGCGCCGGGTGTGCCGGCTGGGAGCAGCTGCCGGGGGTTTATAGGCAGGGCCCGGGGCTGCTCCTGCGCTGGCCCCTCCCCCGGCCCGGTCCCCGTGTTTATTTTGCTCCTTAGCGTGGTTTGCTGCGGGTCCGTGTATCGCGCTCGCAGCTGGAGAGCGGGGAGGGGACGGCTCCGTGTCCCCTGCACGACCATCTTCCCTGGTAAACAGGCTCCTCTCCCCGCCTCCCTTGGCACTCCGTGCCCTGTGCGCTTTGTGCCACCGAACCGGGGGGTTTTCTCTTCTCTCACAATGACAAACGCCATTTCAGCAGCAGCGAACGCTCATGTAGTGTGATCGTCTGTCGGACTTAGCTCTGGGCTCCTGTGACGGCGTGTCAGCTGCTGTTACAGCCTGCTCTCCTCTTTGCACACATCGTGCTCGGGGGCAAGAGGTTAAAAAAAACCCAAACAACCCAAACCTTTTAATTTTTTCTTCTCTGAAGAACGACAGCGGCTGACAGTAGTGTGCCGGATTGTTTGCATAGATGCCGTCTGCCCATCTCACTGGGAACTTCCGACGTGGATTGCGTGGTTTAATGTTGCAGAAATTATGCTATCAGTTTTGGCTAGCTATAGATTGGCAATTTAAATTTAAAATACGAAAACAATTTGTGTGTAATGGCAAAGTCATTTGGAAATACCTTGCTTTATTTTGTCTGGCACGCACAGGAACATTATCCCTTCTGGCTGGGCAACAGCTGAGTGAGCGAGAGGGCTGCTGGATCGTCGGGAGCCTTCCAGTGCTACAGGGATAATGTCGGAGGGGAGGAGGGACTTGTTCAGTGCGTGGTGCGGTGGAGTTAAAACCTTGTGATGCAACTTTGGGGGTAGCATGTGTGAAAGGGTTGTGGTGGGTGCCCCCTCCCCGCAGCAGAGCTCTGCCAGAATTGGAGGTGGGTGCATATGTTCTTCTTCTGATAGAACGGAAGAGATTGTTTTTAGCTCCCTTGTGAAAATTAAGAGAGGAAAAAAAAGGAAATTACTTAGAAATGCAAATGATCAAACTCTTTGTTTTATGTTTTTTCACTTTATTGTAGTATATTTGTTATTTTGTCTCAGGTTTTTTTTTTGTTTGTTTGTTTTTTTTTAAATCTCTATATATTTGGTGTTTATTTTGCTCGTACCTTTTAAGAATCTGGGACAAATGCCGAAGTCTTCCACTGCTGGAAAACTGACCCAGGGCTTGTTCCGTGAGAACGATACATTTCTTACTCCGGCTTTTTGTTGAACTGTTACATTATATAAGTTTGTATTGATAAATATGTAGCAGTGCTCTGTGTATCGAGATGCGGGAAGGGTGATTTGGGGGATTGTTATGGTGATTCTGACTACGCTGCTCTTAGCCAGGGAGGAAAATAAATCGGGAAGCATGAAGGGAACAATCGTATCTGATTGTGAGAGGGAGGCAGTGGAGGGTTTGCTCCTCGCGGAGTTGTGAAGTCCCCGTTCATTAATGCAGACTGGAATGTGTGTTTGGAGAGGCGGAACTTCTCCTGCAGTTGCAATCTGCGGATCTGTCACTGGTAAAAATAATTGTTGGCATGCAATTAGCATAAGTTATAAAGTGAAGCTATTTCATAGTTATTGTGGTTTGGTTGCTTTTTTTTTTTCTCCCACCTGACTAGGCTAGGGAAATGTTCAATTTTAAATGGGTATGTAACATCACTGAAATAAGTTTAACGAAATTCTTTTGCAAGTGGCTTTAATAATAATGACTTTAATGTGCAACCCTTTAATCTCCCATGTAATTTTGTGGGAGGTATCTGTACCTTAATGTGGTGCTGTGTATGAAACTCTGTTTTTATTGTATTCTGGCTCTGAAAAAAAAGAAGGAATAAAGTAGTAGTATTTTTTAAGATACAGCATATATGAAAACTATTAGGAAGATTTATTTTATATTGTGTTAGTGTTTTTTGGATTTATATATCAGTGAAAGATATTAAAAACAGAAACACTGACTGGAAATACACTGACCCTTTAACCTCAGATTGTCATATTCATTTCAAAATTTATGAAGTGTTAAAGCTACAGTAGTCTGGATTAGTAGTTAGAGAAACTTTCGCTAATCATTTACTTTTTCAGTGTAACAGAAGAAAATGTAAACCAGTGGTTGGTGGGAATCCATTCATTCTTTAGGAGCGAGGTAGATTACAAACATTTTGAAAATTGATTCTGCTGTTAGAAGTTGGGGGCTTTTCAATTGCAGGCTTTGTTTTGGGTGTGAATCACAAAGAAATGTTAATGACTGGGAATTGCAGTTCTGAAATAATTATAGTCTATCGTGATACTGTTTGTTCATGGTTAAATAATATTTCTTGCCACAGACATTTGTTTTGTGGAAGCAGGAATGCTGTCTCCCTGCCCTGGAGAAGCCAGAGCTCGGTGCCAGCTCTGTCTGGTTGCTGCGGTGGATTTGGGTTGGTTTAACAATTCATGATTTCTATCTTCCTGTCGACTGTAGACATGCTAGAGAGGTTAGGAGCCTTTGCTGCTTCTGAATCTTTTAATGGGAAATGTTTTCTGAAAGCTTTCAGTAACTGATTCTCTCTTATCAGTGATGTCCAGAAAGTGTGGAGGCCCTCAGTGCCCTGGGCTCAGAATGTGTCACCTGAGGGGAGGGCACGGTCTGAAGTGAAGCTTTTAAAGTTACCTTTGACTGTGCCGATGCTGGGGGTGGTGCTGGGCTGGCAGAGCTGGGTTCCATGGAATGTCCCTCTGGATTGCAGCCCTTGGCAGCACCACTGTGTGTGATTCTCTAGCAGAGGAGGAATCCAGCACCGCTGTGGAAAATGGGTTAATGCTGGTGTGTTGTGTCAGGCAAAACGCCCCAGCCAGCCTGCACAAAGACATCCCGAGTCCTGCTCGAAGTGTGAAGCTTTTCCCTGTACGGCGATGTAAGGGCCAGTTTGCATCTTTGTCATCAGAGTACTCCTCTAATAATAACTTGTTTAATCTGATGGATGTGATAGCCTTGCTCATTAAAAATACACTTTCTGTCTGAATTTGCTGTTCCTAGCACAGCAGTAGGAGAAATGATATTTATCCTCACTCTGTTTTTGCTGTAGTCAAAATGTCTGCTGCTGCTTCTGAAAAGGATGTCTGTTTTGATAAACAGTATTTAATAAGCCATTGTAATGGCCAGTTTATTTAAATACTAATTAAGAGCTGTCTAATAACTATTTAGGGACAAAATGTTCTGAGGTAATATGCTTTGTATTAAAACTTCAGCCCCAGCTGGCAAGCAGTCTTCCTGTGAATAATCCTTAATCATAAAAGTAGTCTTACTGAAATTAATTTGACTTTTCCTGTGAGTAAGGGTTACTCATATGACAGCGAGGGCATGCGTGAAGATGTTTCCTCAACTGTCTGGCTTTGCTGCTGTGGTGGATCCAAAGGCACAAGTCAGTCTCGGGAAACTGGGATGAAGCTGCATAACATTGGATAAACTGGAGCTGGAAAGGGTACAGCCAAGGGTGTCAGGAATGACCTGAAATTTGGAGGAGCTTTCATGGGGTAGAAGGATTTGGTACTGTAGGAATCTTCATCCTGGAAAAGACACGATTGTGTTCTTGGGAAATGAGACCAGATTATAGAAGCTGCTGTGGAAGATGTCTCTCGTTCTTGTATAAGTGCATTCCTACAGAAACCAGGTGCTAGAAGGGTCCAGGCAGTGGGAATTGTGTTTGTTCCCCTTCAAAGGCCAAGTTACAAACAGTGGAGGCCGTCGCTACTGTTGCTTTTTGCAGTTCACATCCAGGAACAGAAGTCGTCCCCTTTGATCAGTGAGTTTTGTTGATGTTTCCGGAATGAAATGAAAGGAATTAAAGCAACCTTAGGTGGCATTTGGATTGTTCTCCTAAAGGTCCTTCATGGCATCAGAAAGTGAAGGTTGCAGAGGCTGCTGTGTGATACTCCTTGGTGTTGCATAATTGTCAGTGAAGGATTTCGTAGTAAATGTTGATTGCTCAATGCCTTCAGTAGTAGTGAATTAACCAGTAGTCCTTGCTTGTTGTGTTTTCATAAATGCAGTGCTCCGAGCAGTGGGCTGGGATTTTGGCATGCTGGATGTTACAGCACTTGCAGTGGATATGTTGCTTGTTTGGAATTTCATGTAGGTGTGAATTTACATGCATAAATAATTAAGAAATGGAATTAACTTCTCACGTTGTGCAAAAGTATTTGATTCTCTAGTTATCTTATCCTGAGTTTTATTAGGTAACAAGACAGAAGCAGAGAGATGACATTAGAAAGCTTGTTCACTTCTTGCTAATAAAAGATTATTTCAGGTTTTAAATCACTTCAGTGGTAGGTTTTTATTATGTCCTGTCAGAGTATTTGACAGTTTAATGGGATGTGCCAGGGAGAGGGTTTGAAGAGAACAGACCCAGATTTGCAAAGAGATTGGGACAGTGACATTCAGCCAGCGTGCCCCGCTCTGGGAGGGGAATTGAGGGATCTGTTGGATAATGAACCTTTTTGGAATATTCCCAAAGAAAATGGGGGGTGCGGGGGTGATATTTGCAGCTCAGAGTAAGTGTGCCCAAGCTAATCACTGAGAAATATTTGAGTGATGTTTCCTTGAAATCCCGAGTGTCTTGTGACTGGGCACTTGTCCTGGGGCTGGGAATCCTTCCCCAGAGACTGTGTCCTGATTCTGGTGGCACTGTGAGTCCGGGGGTGTGACGGCTGTTGGGAATATCAACATAACAAAGAAAATACTCAAATATTAGGCTGATGTATTAAAAAAAGTCCTAGGTAACTACACGTCAAGAACAATAATTTTAATTTACTGCAACACTACCTGGAAATAGATTTTCCTATTTTTCTACATTTTTAATACAGAATTGACATCATAACCCCAGTTCTCAAACACCCTCCCTGCCCTGACTCATTTGATCTTGAATTTTTTCGCCTTCTTTTGAGAGTGCTTCCTCATATGAAAGAGTAAAGAAAGATCTACAGATAGAACTTCTAATCCTTTCTTCTATTATTTTCCTTCTGGACAATGCAATTCTTTTGAAGAAAATCTAAAGAAACTGGAGGTTTTGATCTTCGGTGGAAAAAATAACTGTGGTGCATATGAGATATATCTGCTGAGTGTGTTAACTTGAGTAACATTGGTCATTAGATGAAGAAAGAACCTTTATGGATTTTGTTTTAATTTTTTCATCTCTCTAGTTCTCAAAGCCTTACATAAAAGGATATGTGTGTATGCAGATGCACTGCTTTTAAATACCAGCCCCCATCAGTGTTAGGGGGCTGTCGCTCTTTGTGATGGGGTGAACACCTGGGCTGGTTGGAAGCTTCCTGTTCTCTGGGTGAGAATGAGCCTGTTGTCTCCACTTTTGCTGTTCTCTCTATGGAGTTACACCCACCTCCCCACCTGCCCCAGTCCACTTTTGCATCCTTAGTTGTGGCAGCACCCTTTTATTGGGGTTTGGGTTTTGCTCTGATTGGAACAGGGATGCGCCTACAAATTTTTTCTTGCATCCCGTGACTGGAATAGTTGGCACCTTGCTGCATTCCTTCATTGTCTCCCTGCTGTTACACCTGCTCACTCTCTGCCTTTCATTTTTCCTTGAGTGCTGGCTCCAGTGTATGCCAGGATCACCTCAGTATAAATTGATGTCCTTTGTTTTTTTTCTAGTTGTTCCATCGTAGCTGTGGAAGGTGACAGTTGGTGTCCACAGACCTCTAAACCCCTTTTCCTGAGCTTATGGGGGATCCTCTGGACAGCCTAGTAACCCTGGATAGAGGAGTGGGCTGTTCCCACTGTTGTTAAGGCTGGCAAGTGTAGTTTATACAAAACTTTGGAGTCTGTATGTGTTCATTTACTGTTCTGTGGGTGAGTCGTGCACTTCGTTGTGTAGAGTCTGGCACGGTGGCGTTTGCATCTTGTTGGTGCCATAGTAACACAAATAATAAGCAAAAATACTGCTCTGACTGAAAACATGCTTGTTTTAGTATTAACTTGCCAGTTTTAAAAGTGCACAAGTGTTTCCACCAGAAGATCCCAACCCAAATCCAGAAGATTTGCTTATAAGGAGTGCGTGTTTACATGGGGACATCTTTGTTCCTCAGACCAGGCTGTTCCACCGCTTTCATTCTGAGCTCGAAGTATTGCTTTAAAAATAGATCCTCTTTCCTTGAGTTCCCTGACATCAACTGGTAGTTTTAAAGAGGAACCAGCTGATAAAAATATTCTGCTCTGCAGACCTCAAAATATGACTGAAAGCTGGTGCTGGGCTCGCTGCGCACACGGCAGCGGGGTGAGCGCACGGCGCGGGGATAAGGGGCCCGGGCTGCTGGCAAGGACAGCTTGTGCTGTTTCCTGCTGTTACAGAGCTGTGCATTAGTGTGATCCCAACACTGCAAAATGATAACGAGGGCTGAGCAGAGCCCGCTCTGATACCAGGGGCAAATTCACCTCTTCACTTCGGGAGGGGTCTCAGCATTTCCTCACGTAGTAAGGAGCTGCCTTACTCACAAATGTAAAAGATTTAAGCAGTCTTTCCTTTGGCTTGTGCTGTGAATTTTGATTAATTTTGATGAATTCTGACTCTCACTTTCTACCTTAATCTGTAAAAATACGTTATTTCTCATTGAGTCACGTGTGGCTTAATCCATGGGCAGGATTGCAGTGCTGCATGTAGAAATGTGGCTGGAACTTTCAGTGGCATCCTTGCTTTTGTTTCTTTGAGATGGGGAATTTTATTGTGTGGTGCTGTTGTATAAGGTGCCCCGAGGCAATATTTACATTTATGTGACTAACACAGATGAGCTCAAACATACACAATGACCTTGTCCCTACATTAAGGAATGTATTTAATCAGCTTATGAAAATGGAGAAAAATGGGCAAGCTTCTAAAATTACAAAAGTAATGAGATATGACACATGTATTTCTGTATCACTTCTCGAGAAGCACTTACCTCAGCTTTCTTTAATCAGCCAGTGTTGCAGCTTAGGGTATTCTTGTTTATGAAAGTTATAATTACAGAGGAAAGAGTTCGGGTTTTTTTCCCCCCCTCTTTCATTTTTCCCCTCCCTCTTCACTCTTCTTCCGTGCCTTGGTGACTCCAGAAAGGTTCATAAATTCATATTTAAGCCTGGAGTATGGAACTGACCTAGTGAAGATCTTTTCCCCCTTCTCTCTCCCAAGGCAGCTCTGTTCCCCTCATTCCTCTCTCCCCACCACGTTTTGGCCGTGGCATGGATTGAACGGAGATCAAAGTGGCTTTGTAACCACAATCCGTGTCTTAGAGAAGGAAATTTAAAGCTTGTTCAGTAAAACTTTATTTCATTCATCTCTTAGCTTTAAAAGAGCTATGCTGTGGTCAGGGCCTTGTGGTTGCCTGTTCTTATGACTCCATATTTGCCCATAAAATACAGTATTCTGTGAGAACAGAGGATTGAAAGCAAAATTTAAAGGAAAACTCTTCTTTACCTATTGACCAGGCATTGGCAAACTTCCAGGTTTTGATAACGATGCATTCATAGCTGACAGCTATGAGATAAAAGTTTCAAAATGTGTTGTTTTTTTACATTATAGACTTGTGACTTTTTACTTATAGGAGTCTCTGGTTTACTAAGAACTTTTCAAGCTTAGTTTAATATATCTGCAGTCTCTTAGTGTTGGACTTTTATGAGTCTCACTTCACGTATGTCTGCAATGTTACTGAATTTGTAGGCGGCTCTGGTGAGACACAAAATTAATTCCAGGAATATCTTGTAGTGGCCATGTCAGGTATTTTTATAAAAAAAATAATTTCTTTGCTGAGAAAAAAGGTTAATTGGTTAAATTACTTTATTCTGAAAGAGCTGCTTTCATTTTCAGCCCTGAGTTTCTGGTTATTTAATTTTCCGTGTGTATTTTAATAAAATTTTGACTGAAACTCTCTGTGAATTTCCATAATTCCCTTCTGGCAGGAAGAGCTGGATTCTTCCCTTCGCAGGAATGACAGTGGGAGAGCTGGCAAAGTGAATCTACGTGACCAGTTGTGTAGTGGCTTTATTTACTATTTTCCATGTTACAGAAGATTCATACACCAGGATTCTGCAGGTGCTGAGTTTTGAAGGGCTGAGGGATTTTGGCTGCTCCTGACAAGCTGGGCATTACTGGGTCTTAGTGGTGAGGACAGGCATGAAGAACCAGGGCTGGGGCATGGGGTTCCTGTCCTGTTCCTGCCTCCCTGTCGCAGAGCAGGAGCCTGGGATGGGCCCCTTTGGGAAGGGAGCGAGGTGGGCAGGGCAGGGATGGACACGGGGGTAAAACTGAGCTTTGCTGGGCAGGACAGGGGTGGACATGGGTTAAAACCGAGCTTTGCTGGGCAGGGCAGCGGTGGACATGGGTTAAAACCGAGCTTTGCTGGGCATGGCAGCGGTGGACATGGGTTAAAACCGAGCTTTGCAGGGCATGGCAGCGGTGGACATGGGTTAAAACCGAGCTTTGCAGGGCAGGGCAGCAGGACACGGCTGTAAACTGATGAGGGCTGCTGCGCTGCTCAGATGTGGGGCGCGGGAATGTTCCGAGTCCTCGGTGCAGCTTTTTGTGTAATGGAAGAAAGGGAACTGCATTCTTTAACTCACTGTGCCAAAGTTTACTCTGCTCGGGTTGTTACTTCCTCCAGCCCACCCTCCCCCTGTTTTTTTCTGCCCATATGTCAGATTACTTGGTTTGGGAAACATCTGATAGTCCATTGTATGACTCTGATGTTTGACATTTCCTTCCTCCTTCAGTTAAAAAAAAACCTAGAAAAGAAAGTTAAAGTTGGGAAGAATAGAGAAGATTCCTTTGTTTGCTTGCAGATTTGCTTTTGTCATTTTTTTTTCACATGTTGGGCTGCTTTTCTGCAGCCCAGCTTTCTCCAATAGGGGACTTTTAAATTTGGAAAATAGGCAGTCAGTTCTGATTCTTTCTGAAGGGGACTCACAAACCTCATCATTCACCCTGTCTGAAAACAAGGGAGAGATACTTAGGCTACTGGCAAGGTTTGCTGCAAGCAAATCTTTATTTGCTTTTTTTTGTGTGCTGTTGAAGTTTTCAGTGGTAGGTTTCATTTTATTATCTGTCCTCAACCATCTACTCAGAAGTTAAAATATAATTGATTCCCTTTTGTGAAGAAACTGGCTGAAGTGATGGAGAACTCAGAGATGCCTTTCTGTAAAATAGTGTCTGTGACCTGACCTGTGGGGTGGGTCGCTACCTAAACCCAGAGTTTGGTAATATGAAAAGAATTTCTTCAATTCCTTCTGTCTTTTGTCTTGGAGATGGCATTTTGCTTCCAGGCATTGTGTGCTTCCGTACAGCCTAAGGGGGTAAATGTTCAGCTCTGCCACAGGTGAACTTCGTTCCATGTAGAATCATTTAAGCTGGAAAAGAGCTCCAAGATCAAGTCCACTTCTCCTTTTCCCAGTGATAACGCCCATACCAAATCAAACGCAGCCATGCCTTGTTAAACACCTGTGGCTGCCAGGGCTTTGCTGGGTGGATGTTTGGACGTGGGTGGGTTTTGCGCATCCTCTGAACCCCTGATTCCTACCTATTCAGTTTTGTTGTGCAGGTTGGCTTTCCCATTTCCCTTTCTCACTCCTGGTGATGGGATTCTGGCACAGCAGCTTCCCCTTCTGTGTGGCTGTGTTGGAGCAAGAGCCAGCAGGACACGTGTGTGGAAGTGCCTGTGTGAGTCTCACTCCCACGCTGACCTGGGTCAGTGCTGCTGCCATCCTTCAGTTTCCTTATGATTGTGTCTTGAATATTTTGGGCTTGAAAGTTTCTTTTCAAGTGATGGCAGAGTCTCAGCCCTTTGGCTTCCAGCCGTGGTTATCACATTATCCTTTCCCATCTCTGATGGGCTGGGTTACAGCCCTGACAGTGGAGGGGAGCTGCCAAGCCAGGCACCAGTGTGGAACCATGTTCTGAATTAGCTGGGTTGGTTAAGGGCTGGAGGTTTGCTAACTAAAGCGTTCACTGAAGGTGAAAGATGTTGATCTAACTCAAAAGTCTTTTCTCAAAAATGTCCCCTTCAATTCTTTATTGTTTTATAATGATTTTTTGAGAGTTTGTGCAGTTAGTCCTGAATGGCTGTTGCTGCTTTCCTGGTGGACGTTGAGTCCTGGCTGAGGATGGCAGCTCTGAGGGTGAGCATTGACTGCTCTCTGTGTGCTGATGAGATTTCCAAGGTACCTCTTGGTACCTGGCTAAATGGCAGGGCATGGAACAGCTTTGTGGAATTATAATTCCACCAAAGTGTCCCGTTCAGTGGTGGCCAGTGGTAGTTTGGCCTGCTGGATTTGCTGAAGTGGATGTAGTTGCACTTCCTTTGAATAATCTCCCGCTTCTATGTATTTGGTTGAGAGGTTTTTTGAACCAGGTAGATGCTGTGTAGACAATTTCTAAACTAGTACGTAAGTTTTTGCCCTGATACAAAAATTGCAGCCACCTCACTTTGGTTTGAGTCTGCGTTCTGCTAATTTAATTTGATATCTGGAAGAAAACTAGTGGCTATTCTCTAGAGAACCTCAGTTTCCCTCTTGTAAACCAACCAGACTTCATCCTTGGATGATTTTTTTACTGTGTGGAATGTATATTTTTAGACCATTCCTGTAATTATTCTGGTTTTGGTGTTGTGAAACAAGAGCTGCAGTTGTGATGAAGGTGCAGAGCTACAGATGAATTGTAATGGCCTCAATTTCTGTGTCACCTTCTGTTTCTTTCATAAGCATTTCTCACATTTGGTTTTGTTTTGCCAACCTGTTTTTGCAGTGGACTGGAAGAAGATACTTTTTCAGTGTGTCAGTGTGTGCTCATTTTCCTTCTGCTGTGTTTGATTGTAGTCATCTACTTTAGTATTTAACCTTGAAATTCTGTGAGGGTTTGGATCCATATCAGTAATTTGGGCCCTTTTACCAGATTGCTCTTTCTTTTATGCCTGCCACTCAAAAGCCTTTGTTGGTAACTCCTGCATCTGCCAGAGCTGCTGAAATGTGAGCATTAGTATTGGAGTCCTTTTATATTTTCCACTGGGAAAGATGGTACTTGGTTGCCACCTCAAATTCTTTTTGAGACGGGTCTGACTTTTGTTTCTTTGAAAGAAGCAATTAATCTTCCTGGCTGCCTCCTCTCCCATGTGGGCACAATCACCCTGACGTTGGGGAGAAAGGGGAAAAAATACCTAATTTCTGTCAGTGCTGTTTACTTTTTAGGCATAACAGCTCATGCCATTACTTTGTGGCTTTTAATAATGTGGACTCTAGTATTTTAGAAATGCCTTTGTCTTCTGGTCCTTGGTACTGTGATATGGGATCTCAGATGGCCCCAGGTACAGAAGTCCATCAGGGAGATATCTGATAATAGGATTTTGGTTTCAGCTAAATCCTTCCCTGAGACTTGGCAAAGATAAAAGATGACACACAAATGCCCTGACACTGTTGCTTGTCACAAACAGCTCTGGAGTAGGAGCATTTAGATAATCTGTTCCAGGGGGCACGAGGGAAGGAGGCTGCGTGGAGTGCAGGGATTTATCCAGCAGAAAGCTGTTCCAGGCACATGTGCTGCATGCACTGGCATGCTCACTTTCACGTTGGTTTTAAGAGCAAAGGAATAACAACCAAAAAACCGGTAATTTTTTTCATCCTTCATTTTTAAAAGCTTGTTAGTGGCTGCCCTTTATCCCTTTTTTTCCAGCCACTTGACTGTGTGCTTATGCAGGGAGAGGATTAAAGTCAAACATGTCATTCTGCTGCCGCTCAGTTGCATACTAAGAGGACTGAGGCTGGGCTGGGCTCTGAAGCACAAACCATGGCACAGTGTTTTTGTTGGCCATGGGATGCCCATTTCAGAATCAGCTATTATGTAAAGTGTTATTTTTTTGTCTATTCTTGATTTCAGAGCAAGTTTGGAGGACTTTGTGCAGTTATTGCATTACTTGGCCTCACAGAAATGTCCTTTTGAAGCTTGTTTGGTGCATGCAAGGCCTCTGCACTGCCATGTGATCCCTCCGTCTTCCAGGGCCAGAAGGGATAAGGCCTGAGGGAAGGGAACACAAACCATTCCCTGCTTTTTTGAAATGGAAAGTGTAAAGAGGAGAATGGTTAATATGTAGTTGAGGGAATGATCTGATTTCAGGAGACTCCACAGGGCTGAGCTGGTCAGTTTGTTGTGGGTTTTCAAACCCCAGAGAGCTCGAGACCCGGGAGAAAAGACGGGGAATGTCTGTGGACAGGTGCTGGCACTGCTCAGTTGTGCTGTGGGAATAGGAGCCTCTCTCAGGGTGTACAAACTGTGTAAAGCTGTGAAGAAAACAAATGTTTTAGTTAAGCAATCTCTGTTTTTCAATTCACTTGAGAGGGACTTGGGCAGATGTTACTCAATACTTTATTTCACTGTGAGAGGGAATGATGTTTGCATCCCCCATGAGCAACACGTTGTTACAGAGTAGTTTTCAGTCTCCCTGTCCTCGTCCTTTTGTCCTTCCTTCCTGGTGAAGTGTATCAGCATGACATAAATTTTATCTGCTATTTAAATGGCTGGAGTGGAGTGTGCAATGATATTTCGTTGCTGTGTGAGGATGATGTAGTGAAATGAGACACTGTAACCAAAACAGATGGTGCTAATCTTGAGTCTGTCTGCAAGATCTTACAGCATTTAATTAAAATGGTGGTGTAATTCCCATGACACCTTTAACTACAGTTTAAATTCTTGGACTATGAACTAAGGGCTTTCTTATGCAGATTTTCACTCATGTGAGTAGTCCTTAGTATGAGTCTCTGGTGGCTTCAGAATAGCTACTCACTTGAATGAAGCTCTCAAGATGAGACTCTAATAAAACTGGCAAACATGTATATGACATTTACATGTTTTATGTTCCAATTTGAAACATAAATTGTAGACTAAAGATACTTAGCTACTGCTCTCCTACATAGAAGCAAACAAAATTCTAGATTAGAGAAATTGTTTAGACTGAGCCTAATTTCAGAGGCTGGTAAATACAATGTTTTAGGGTACCCTGGGCAGCTCAACATCTTCCCCTTGGTTAGAAGGACATGCGATGAAAAGCTTTTATGTTCCCTTTGTTTAACTGAAATATGCTTGTAGAAGTGATGAGGTGTGGTTTGGTTTTTACACTGCTTACATATTTTTAAATAGTAATTAAAGAAAGTTATGTTTGAAGCACTGGGCAGACCTGAATTTGTCTGAGTGGCACCTTTTGGGCAGGCAGCTGGGAAGTATTTTTATACTTGGTTTTTGTTTTGTTTCAGATTGGAGAAGTGTGGAAAATAAAATGACCTGAGCGCTGCCATACTGAAAGTCTTTGAGAAATCATGGTTGGAGCTGAGGGCCTGAGTGATGGATGTCTGATTCTTTTACTCACAGTGTGATCTCACCTCCTTTCAAATATATCCTTCCTATTTTGAAAGTACCAGAGTAATGATTTTCTGCACTCTGCAACCTGACTGTCTTAGCTTTTCTTATTTTTCTGTTCCATATGAAGCAGGAAAAAGAACACATAGTTTTAGTCATTGTTTTTAATGTAGAGAAGCACAAAGCAGTACAGAAATAACTTTGCTTTATGCTTGGTATGGCCAAATACAAGAATTTCTCAAACTTTTGATGCTCTCTCTCTTCCTCCTTCTGCTGTGTGTATATTATTGAATAATCTCTCCAAGGGAGCTTTATGTATTAAAATGGGTGGAATTACTTGAGTGATCTGGAGAAGTTAATTTAGAGTTGGCCTGTCCATTTCCCATAAAACAGAGGCCAAAAAGCATTTGGTGGAGATGGGAAATAAAAGAGGAGGTGGAAGATGGTTTTGTTTGTGTTCCATCTGCAAGGGCTGCAGTAGAGGAAAACAGTCACAGTGGCTACCCAGCACTAATTATATCTTCAGGGTTGCTGGGAGCATGCCAGCACCAAGTTGTGCACTGTGAAATGTTAGTGGGGAATTGTGACTTTTAGCAGCCTAAACTCTACCAATCTGAGTGGAGCACCATGAGATCAGCAGAAGACCCTCCCAGCCTGCCTATTATTCTGATTTAAGCCTGAGGAGGGGAAAAGAATGAGAGCTTAGGTTTTGTGTCTCCTAGGAATTTGCAGTGGTGGATGGTGTCCTGGAGCCCCGAGCTGTGACAGGTACATGTGGAGGTGTCTGTATTTAGGGCAGCAGGGTGTGAAAGAAAGTGCTAATTTGCTTTCTGTGTCTCTCTGCTTGTCTGTGTGTGTGCAGGCGGGATCAGAGGTTTGAACACTCTCAGCTCATCTCTTTTGAGGCTGTTTCACTCTGCAGGGTGTGATGATGGTCACTGAAACCTGAGTTTGTGTCCCTTTCCAGGGGACTCTGTGTGATCTCTCTAAGGCCATGCATCTGAAGAAAGACATTGGCAATGCACTGTTTTCATTAATGCCTGTTTCTTGGGGATGTTTTGGGTGGTTTTGGATGCCTATGTGGAATTTGAACACACTCTTCTACCCTGACAGCTGCTTTTGAAAACATCAGAAACAGATCTTTTTGTGCCTTGGGAATTGCTCTGTAAGAAGTTGGATGCTAGTGAAGGGTTTGGGTATTACTGTTAGAGATCCAATTTCTCTGTTTCCTTACACGCTTGGCCCAGTGCATTTAGAACTGGCGTCTCACAAATATTCTGTGTCCAACTGCAGTTAGCTGAATTTAGAAAAAAACTCCATTTCAAAACAGCTCCTCTTATCTGAGCAGTTGAACCCTTCACAGCACAGTCCTCCATAACACATGTTCCTTTATAAACCGAAGCAAAAATCTCATTTAATGCATGATTTGCTAACAGTGTTGGATAATAATAAGTATTTGTAAGTTCCTTTTTTTATCAGGCTTTTTAGTTTTAAAAACATTGTAGCAACTGCAATAAGCCAAGACTGTGCATATGGGAAGAGATGCAAGAAACCCAGTAGATTACATCACCTGGCAAGAGTTCTGCTTTGTTCTGCATCCATCTCTAGCCAGTTGTGAGTTAAACAGCATGTTCACAGTTTTGTCCTCAGGTTGGCAATTTTGGTTTCTGTCTCAGTGTTTCAGGCTGCTTTCAAACCAGCAGTTTTACTAATCAGAGCAGCTCTGCCCTCCCTGACCCGCTTTGCTGTCCTCAGACTTCCTGGTACAAGCATCTCTGTGGCTGTTTAATGAATCAGGTGTGGGGACTGATCTGAGTAGAGGAAAAAGTCGTTTAATCCAACCCTTCTGGGTTTGAGTCAGCCCAGCTCGCTGTGAATGTCTGAGCAGCAGCTGAGTGCTGCAGGGAAGGCACCCAGGCCAGGCCTGCTCTGGCACCCGTGCTTGCCTGCGTTGGTTGAGGTGTACATGAAGAGCAGTCTGGGTACACTGTAAGTTGTGTTTGATCTGACTGGAGCTGTCCCTGACAGGGGAGATCCCACTCCAGTCCCCCTCCTCTCCTGTGGCTGCTCGGTGATTCCTTGGCTGTAGGATGAGCTCTGAGGGTGCTGAGCCTGGAAATGTTTGTCTTTCTCTTTGTTTCCCTTGTTTAAATTGGTGAAGCGATCCCATTCACCCAGTGATTCCATGACCAGTAGATCCAGTGTCAGACTGGGACATGGAGATGCGTGGCTGGGGCTGAGGAGGAGGAGGCTGTGTTGGGTCAGCCTGTGCTCGCTGCCAGTGAAGCACAAATGAGACCTCATTTGGCTCTTCAGAACAGTTCCCAGAACCACAGGCCACTGCTTGTCTTGTCTGTATAAACCCTGCTGCAGATGGAGGCCTCTTCAAACCAGGGCTGTTGGCTTGTTTAAAGAAATTAATGTAAATAAACCCTCCTGTGGATGCAGATCTTCTCCCTATAGTGTGTTAAATGCTTTACACAGAACATCAGTAGAGGCGTAGAATCTGTGTAAGTGTTTTGGGTGTAGTCTGCTCTTGTGTATCCCTTCAGGATTCAAATCTCCTTTTGAATTCAGTTTTAATTAACATGAGGACACAATCCAGAAGTTCAGAGGGATTAGTATTGATGCTTACCTATTAAAAATTTAAACAGAAACAGACATATCCCAGTATATGTGCTGAACCACATCTCTGCAGCTTGGACTGGGAAACGATGTGTGAGAGCTCATTTAATGCTGCTACTGACTCCAACCCCCCAGGACTCGTCTCTCCCTTTTTTCAGGAGTCTCTCTCTGTGTGGGTGGGCACTGGTGTGATCCAGGTTAGTAGTTTATCCTTCCTCACAGTCCACAGAGTTACAGACTCCAGGAGTTTGTTAGTGCAGAATTAAACTGGGTGCAGCTCTGCTGGTCTCGCTGTGCTTTCCTTGACTCTGTTTCATCCCTGCTCTGGGTGGGATGTTGGGGTGATACCTCTGAGCTGGCAGGAAGCCACAGGAGCCTCTCTGCTCTTTCAAACAGCTGAGCTCTGGCTTTTGTTGTGTGGATCAAGCGAGTGCTGCAGTTGGGTGAAGTCCTTTGTTCAGTTGGGTTTTTTGGTTTTGGTTTTTGTCATCTTCCTGTTCCATGCTCTTTGTGACTTAGCATATGTTCTTAGCTGGTTATGGCACAAACATTTAACATCATTTTTTTTCACAGGTTGTCTATGCTGGCACTAATTTTTGGTGGTTTGTGGTTTGTAGTTGTATTCATTATCCTGTTTCAGAAACTCTGCCCATTCCTTTTCCAGCAAAGCTGGGGACTCACGCAGAATAGATGTAGATGTTTTGGAGGAGCCCTTTCTCTTAGACTGTTATTTACTGTATGAGGTATTCCAGCATCCCACTGTGGAAAAAATAACTTTTCGCCTTCCATTTTGCCTCTTCCTTCTGCATTCCCTCGCCCTCGTCGTGCCAGGAAGGTAGCATATGGTGGTGCATCTCAGCCAGTCTGGACTGTCCTTTCCCATTTCCTTTTCCATAGTCCCCCAGCCCATTGGATCGCTGATCAGCATTTCTGTCTGAGTGCAAGAGCTCAGTGCTGGCTGTAGGAAGCCTCCAGCTACTGGTGTCCTGCTGGCAGGATACAGGATGGCCGTGTCCCTTCTGCCCTGTGGAGCTGAAGGTGCCTGGTGGTTTAGGGGCCTGCAAACAATAAACCCAGTTTCCATGCTGTTCAGTGTTCCATGGGTTTTTCCCCTTCCCAGTGCAGTGCTGTATTGCCATGTGCCTGGTGAGGCCTCTTCAGAGGTCAATTAAATTGGCAATCTGGATAATCGGTGTTTGGGGAAATAGTCCTTGAGGCAGAGTCCCAGGAACTGTAGCCATGGGCCAGAGCCCTGCTGTGCCAGGCAGCGTCCAGGAAGGAGGTGAAACTGTTTCAGAGGATGTATTTACAAGATCCAAGAAATACTTGTGGGTTTTGCTTATGTTGTTGGTATGATGAGCATCACCTTCAGCTCCTCAGCAGTTAACCAGCCAGCTCCTGAACCAGTGGCAATTCCTTCCAAGTGCTGTGGTGGACAAAAGTAAAGTTCAGAGTTTAAACTTGTAAATGGACTAAGTCTGTGGACTTGAAAAGGGGAATCCTTCTGTGTGTGATGGGGAACTTGGGTTTTGGAGGAGGGGTTGAATATCCTTACACAGGTGATGAAAATGAGGGGAACTGCAAGTCTTTGGTTTTCTTTAGGAGTACAAATTCATTCCTACAGTCAGTGTTTCCAGTGGGTCTTTCCCTTGGCCCTGGCAATGCCCTCTCTTGTCAGAGGTGTAGCTGCTGCCCTGCAGTGTTTGCATTCCTTGCTGCAGACCAGCTGGCTGCTCCTGCAGGAGCACTGGGGAGCTGAGCACCGGCTGCTTCTGGGCAGCCAAGGGAAGGTGTGAACACTGGAAATGAAGCAGTGGAGGGAATAGCAGCAGCAGGAATGTGGTAACAGGTTGGAAAGTGGAGTACAAGCCCACTGTGAGCCGGGTATACACTCACCAGTTGTGTTTGACAACAGCCAGACTGTCCTGGGGGTATTCCCTGTCCTGTGCTGGGCAGAGGAGAGTGGAGGGAAAGGAGGAGGCTACAACAGGGATGGGGCAGACTGGGAGTGGAGGAGAATGAGAGAATCACAGAACACCCTGAGTTGGAAGGGCCCCACAGGGATCGCTGATCCAGCTCCGGGCCCTGCACAGACACCGCAGCAATCCCACCCTGGGCATCCCTGGCAGCGCTGCCCAAACGCTCCTGGAGCTCTGGCAGCCTCGGGGCCGTGCCCATTCCCTGGGGAGCCTGGGCAGTGCCCACAGAAAACCTTTCCAAAGAGTCTGGGCAGCAAATCTGTTCTTTTTATTCTTCCTTGATGGTTGAGAAGAGAATTCTGTCTGGTTGAGAGACAGTAAATGGCAGCTTTCCTTACTCTGCTTTTGTTCATTTGGGCAAAATAAAAATACAAAGCGCATGTGGTAAACCTGTAATGTGGAATATGGGGTTATATTTGTCGAAGTGGTTGGGGCTTTCGCTCCCCAGAAGGCCCTGTGGGAAGGGCCCAGCTGCGGCCGGACGGTTGGAGATCGCTGAGGGGGGTGAGGCAGTTGCGAGTGAGGAGAGCGTCGGTTGAGTGACAGTTGGCAGTGAGACTGTGATTGGCTGGAAGGACGCGTGGACAGCATGTGAGCAGGAAGCTGATTGGGTGACAGGACGCATGGCCAGCAGCACTGCAGCTGTGCCAGCCAATGGGTGCCCTTGTTCTATTCAGCTCTGTTAGGGTTCGGTTGGTGTCGGTTGGTGTCGGTTGACATTAAGGGTATAAAGAGGGGGGGATTTTTGGAAATAAACGGATCTCCTTGGGACATACAAGGGGGTCTGTCGTCTTTGTTCCCCATTGCTACACTGTAACATCACAATGTGAAACTGTTTCACCTTTTCCGGTAAGTCACTGGTTTTCTTCTGTCGTGTGGTACTTTGTTTGTGACTTTCAAGTGGCCAGCTTCTGGGCTGACACTGAGCTCAGGAGGCCTCCAAGGAGCCTGTAGGGAATGAGCCTCCTTCCCTCTCCCTGTTTGGGTTTTTTCCTTCTTAACTTGTAAGATGACAATAAGATAACAATAAGGTTAGAAATTGAATGAAGCTGCTGGAAGTGAATAGAATAGAAATGAATAGAAGTGAATCAGGTTGTGGTGAAAACCTAAATGCAGATGTAAGCCAGGTTTATTCAATCCTGTTTCTAAATTTTTTCCTTGAAGGAGAATAAAGGAAAATATATGAATAGAAGGATTTTTGAACTTGAAATGAGGAATTAACCAATGAAAATGAAACAAACTATGAATAGAACTAAATTATGAAGTAATCTAATGACTCTTTCCTTTTTTGTTTCCCGCAGGCTGAACTCACGGGCATCAAATGGCGTAGGTACAATTTTGAAGGCCACGGGGACTGTGGGCCCATCATTTCAGCTCCAGCCCAGGATGATCCCATCCTGCTCAGCTTCATCCGCTGCCTGCAGGCCAACCTGCTGTGCGTGTGGCGCCGGGATGTCAAACCCGACTGCAAGGAGCTCTGGATATTCTGGTGGGGGGACGAGCCCAACCTGGTCGATGTCATCCACCGTGAGCTGCACAGTAAGCCACTCTTTGTTTCTCAGTTATTTCTGTTTTTTCCACTGAAAAAGCCACTTCATGTAAATCTTTAACGTGCTACCATATGTGATTTTGCTGTAATTTGTGGTTTAAGACCTACAGGAAAGCAAAAATGCTGTAAATTTGACTTCTTGGCTGTGAGTGATGTGCAGATAAAATGTGAAGGGAAACTTGAACTCAGGAGACCTGTAGTCAACATCATGACTTGGATTTTTGTGGAACCTCTAAAAACAGAGTAAATTCTAGTTCAAAGCATGATAATAATAACAATAAAGCCCCAGCTCTGGCATAAAGGCAGTAGCTGATGGAATAAATCACCTCTTCTGTAGAGTCAGGTGAACTCCACGGCATCCCAGGTAAATCTGTGAGGTCAGGACTTGCTCCTTGGTCGTGCTGCAGGATTTGAGCATAATCCAAAGCGAGTTGCAACAAGTGAGTGGAATAGGAGGCAGGAAGGGGCAGGCAGGTCAAAGGTGACAGTGATAAGCTGGTGACTATAGGCTTTTTGCAACTGGGATTGTCCTCAGAGTCTCCAGAATGCGGAGCCATAACATGATAAAGTTACTTCTGTCTGTTGTGATCCTGTTTGAGTTTGACTGTATCCACCATATATAATTTTCTTTTCAGTGGTGTATTGTTGCTATGACAAGACTTAGTTTGCCTGAACTCAAAGGTGTTTTGTTAGGCTGTATGAATTTTGCCTCCATTTTCACTTTGTGTCTTGCAAGAAAACAACTGAAGTTCACCAGTTCTGGAATAATAACAGTAGTTAAAAGAAAAAAACCAAGCCAGTCATAAGGATCAGGTTCTAGTTTCTTGGTTTCTTGCAGTAATTTTTTATCCTTGTGACCTTTACACCTTCTGGTGACTTGGTGATAACATTTGTTTCAAGTACACAGAATATTTTGTTTATCAAGTGTGCTTGAGTTGTCTCTTATCTCCCACCTGTACCCTGCACTGTTTGGTCCTGGGTTATGATATATTCATTTCTCTTCAGTTGTTGTTCTGGTCTAAGCACTGTTCCATACTTCCTGCTCTGATGGCTGCCAGATTGTTTATTTGGCACCAGAGCCTGTGAAATCACAGATAGGGAGCCCTGAGTACCTTGGGGCGTGTTGCACGCAGGTAGCCCTGTGATCATGTATAATTAAAGAGATGGCTCACAAGTGCTGCACTGAGCCATTCCACTGACATTCATTTTTTATGAGGCACCTGTTTTGAATGAGGGACTGGGTAATATTTCTACTTACCCAGAAAAGCTTTAATAATATATGCTTTTCTCTTAGTGAAATATAGTTTATTTAATATTTCAAATGCAGTTTGTGGGACTTGGGTGTCTTTTTATTTGAGGGGAGTTGCAGGTGATGCTTCTGTTTCTGTTGTAAATTGATGGAGCTTGTTTATATCTGACATCTTGGTTACAGCAATGGGATGCTGCTTCCAGTGGTGCTGGTGTGGAAATCCACCTAAATGTGTGGGGCAGGGTATAGCAAGGAGAGGAGCATCGCTGTCACACGTTGTTTGCGTGGTTCAACATTTTATGGAGTCATCGAATTGTTTAGTTTGGAAAAGGCTTCCAAGGTCACTGAGTCCAAGCTGTGCCCGATGCCCACCGTGTCACGAGCCCAGAGCAATGGGTGCCACGTCCTTCCTTGGACACCGCCAGGGATGGAGACTCCAAACCTCCTGGGCAGCCCCTGCCAATGTTTAACAACCCTTTCCATGGGGAAATTCCTGCTGGTGTCCGACCTGCCCCTGCCCTGGCCCAGCCTGAGGCCGTTCCCTCTCCTCCTGTCCCTGTTCCCTGGGAGCAGAGCCCGACCCCCCCGGCTGCCCCCTCCTGTCAGGGAGTTGTGCAGAGCCACAAGGTCCCCCCTGAGCCTCCTTTGCTCCAGGCTGAGCCCCTTTCCCAGCTCCCTCAGCCGCTCCTGGGGCTCCAGCCCCTTCCCAGCTCCGTTTCCTGCCCTGGACACGCTCCAGCCCCACCATGTCCTTCCTGAACTGAGGGACTCAGAACTGGACACAGCACTCGAGGTGTTCCAGCATCCAGGCTGGAGCCTTCAGAGCAGTAACTTTTAAGTGGAATTAAATCTGCAACTCGTCTGTTGTCACGTGTGTAAATCCTACAAGGACAGAGTTCCTTGTTCTATATTAAAGGCACATTGAAACACTTGTAGTGACTTATCAGATATAGTTCAAAGTGATGTAAATCGTGTAAGTGTTGTGCATGTTCCTGCTGATAGGGCTGTCGGGCTCTGTTCAGTACATTTTAGAGTTCAAACACAGTATTGACAAAATATTGAGCCTCAAATTCTGCCAGAACAAGGCATTTATGTCCATTGATTCCTTGAGATAGGACAAAGGACAGAGTTTGTGTTCACTGCTTCGTGCAGCCCCAAGGCAAAAGAAACAAGTTTATTCTGCTTTTTATTGTATAAACAGGCCACAATACTGAAATACTTGATAGTTGAAATTAGCTTCCTGAAAAGATAAAGGGCTTTTCCATGTGGGCATGCAAACAGAAGACAGGAAGGTTACTGAAGCAGAGTTTGCTTGCCTCTCAGCTGGGCCAGGATAACATGATGCTTTTTTTGGGATAACCTGCTCAGGAATGAGCTGCTTTGGCTTCAAATGCTGTTCCTACAGGTTGGCTTGTCACTGTGACTCAGAGTTCCATGAGCAGAGCTTTGTTGTTGTGTTGTATTCACACGTTCAGGAAGCACGGGTCCAGGAATGTGATGCTGCAAATCCAAGTGGAAGACTAGAGTCTGTCCAAAACACTGCCATCTGAGATACAGGAACTTTAGGGAGTAATGGCTGTTAATAAGATCATGAATTCCTATCAAGAATGAAGTTTTGGATTTCTCTTTTCCTGCCTAGGACTTGTGCTTTGAAAGTGAAATAATTTATTGATTTTTAAATCACTAAATTTTAAATAATTTAATTTTTAAAATGTTATGTTTTATTAATTGAAGTCTAAATTATAATTATTGCTTTTTCTGGATAACAGTCACTCCAGTAGTGCTGTGTGATATCTACTGCTTTCAGTAAACACATGAAAAGTCCAAACTGAGGCTTTGCTTTCAGAAGCACTTCAAAAACTTTTGCTCATGAACTCTGAGCATTCCTTTATCTTTGTAACATTCAAGATTTGGTAAACAACAAATCTGCCTTTAATAAAAGAATTTCAAATAGTCATAGGGAAAACAACTTAGTGGTTGTAAACAGGAGGTACGAGGAGAGTTGTTTATGTAGCAGCTTTCCAAAACTGTGGATAATTAAATGCTGTCACGGGAGATTAAGTAAAAACAATTATTTGCAGAGCAGTTATAGATCAGTGGAGTGGTTGGATTAACCAGGCAGCTGAGAACTTCAGAGGTGTCCCTTGCACATTCTCCTACATTTTTTCTTCCTGCCAGCCTTGACTGTGGTGTTCTGGTTTTTTTCGTGGTGGCATTTAAAACTGGAAGAGAGGTTAAAGATCTTTATTCTGTCCTGGGTGGGAAAAGCTAATTGGTGTGGGGTCACTGAGTGAGGAAAAACCGGAGTGATTCTAGAAGTCTGAAAAAGTTCAGCATGCTTTAGTTTGTTGAGGTTTTGTTTCCTGAAGGATAAATGCTGTTTAATGATATTGCCTGGAGAGGTTTGGCAGCTGTTCCAGCCATGGTACCTTTTCCCATAAATCCATTTTTTTGTATATCCGGCAGAAGAAGTGGAAGGAGAGGAGGGAGTGTCTGACTGTTGGCAGCGTTTTTGACAGGAAAGTTGTGGATTTGCAAGTTACAGAGCTCTCATTTGCATTTGGTGACCAAATACCATCTGGAGCATCACCGAGAGTTTAGCCTCAGCTCTTGGGTTTTCTCTCTTCTCCCAGCCCTGCCCTGGATGCTGTGGGTTCCACACAGGTTATAGGGAGCAGAGATCTGCTCCTCAGTTCCCTTCTTTGCTTTTGCAAAGACATTTTACACAACTCCAGGAGTTGGACTTGATGATCTTGTGGGTCCCTTTCAACTCAGAATATTCTGTGATTCTCTGGCAGTTTTGTGTGTAAATTTGTAATCTCTGTACTGGGTTGATGAATATATTCAGCTTTGTCTGCTGCATCTGTGGTACAGAATATGGGACTTCTGAGGGACAGTGCAGGGATTATGATGTGTAGCACTACTGAGAATACAGCTGGGTGACTGGAAGCACAGCACTGGAGGCCCACTCTGGAAAGCTGGCAGGATGTGAGACAGGAGCTTGAAAATTAATAAATTCTGGGTGTTCGATAGTTCTTTAAGTAAAACTGCATCCTTCTGTTCAGTAGCTTGTGTGCCTGAACTCACTGATTCTGGTAGGATTTGGGGTTTCCATCTGATATATTGCACTTGATCCATTAATTTCTGGAGCTGCTTCCCCAGAAAAAAAATACTAATTCACTTTCTGCTATGTAGAATGTAAGAATTTGGATGGAAATGCTTATGAAGAATAGATTATCTTGAATGAATTAGGCAGGTCTTTCCTGAAAGATTATTGTACATGATCTTCGCAGCTTGGTAAGTTTAAAAACATAGCTGAAATTTGAGCTGTGACAGGAAAAACCTGGAGCTTCAGCTCGTTCCTGTTTATGAATTCCTGGCATATCGGGCTGGCGCAGCCGTAATCCCCCGGTGCTGATAAAAGTGAGGAGGGAAAAATGCTGCCTGTAGGAAGGGCTGTGTGCAAGGCACCCACGTTAACCCACTGGTTGTACCCCAAAATTAATTTCTGCTATTGGTTCTTTACCTGCAAATGGCTGGTTTTGACCTACAGGAAAGCAGAACAGGCCAGCTCTGTTTTTAAGGATCTTTCTCGAGGAGAACAACTTGCCCCAGAACTCAACTTAGGTGGTTTTATTCCTGCTGGGAAGGGTTCTTGATGCTTCCTTATGAACTGCCAGATTTCAAAGTTTCATTTATCAGTTAAGTCTTCTAAATTAAATCAGTGTTTAACCTGTAAATGTTTAGTAGTTGGTGTTTGTCAGCATTATTAGGGATTAAAAGAAAAATAATGGAAAACTTGGGAAAAATGGTATTTTTTGGTTCTGCTAAATAAAAGAGAATAAAGTAGTTAAAAATCTATTTTCCATTTCAATTTGAGTCTATTTAAGGTTCTTTCAGGGTAGTGTCTTATTTCTGCAATGGTGAGGAGCTGGGAGCTCTGTCAGGAATTAGAGTGTGTTCTAAGCTCCATGTAGTGAGATAGGTTAATTATTGAAAGAGAAGAGGTTCCTGTCTGTTCAAACGTATTTTAAGCGTGTGAAGCAATGCCTGAAGTGAAGACTGAGCCCCCTTGCCGTGACATGGGTGTTCAAATGAGAGTGCTCCTCCTCCATTTTTCATTCTGGTACGAGATTACAGGAAGGGAGGGAGTTGCTGCTGGAATTGCATTACAGCTGGCTTGGAGACTTCCTTGCATTTACCCAAAGGTTTTTCCTGGGATCCCTGGGCTTTGGTGAAAGCATGGGATGTGCATTACAACAATTTTATGCACTCTGAGTAACTCCATAACCCCCAGAACTCTTGCCATGCCCAGTGGTACTGGGAACAAGAGCAGCCAGGCCATGGAAAAGCAGCTCATGACCAAGGAATAAAGGAGCAGAAATGCAAGGCTTTTGGAAGGCTTTCCAGTTAAAAAGCAGCAATGAATATCAAGCAGCTGAGTACCACTTATTAATAATTTGAAGTGAAATCTGAAAATGGTTAATTGCCGGTTCTTGAGCCCGGAGTGGAATTAACAAGTAGGTTCCTATGACAGAAGACTTTACTGGAATATTAAGTTACTGAAAACTCTGTTTCTGGCTTGATTATTTTCAATAAGATAAGTAATTTGCATTTTCTTAATTGCCTAGCATAGATTATTCCCAAAGACATGAAAACAAAGTTCAACTTTTCCATTCTTTTGGCAAGAGGATGGGATTGAAAAGTGAATTCCTACTTTCTCAGCTCGTGGAATTGTTCCGTGACCCTTATATCTGACACTGGTAATTGGTGTCCGGTGATTGCCAGTTGAAGTTCAGCTTAGACAAAATAAACTTTTTCTTTTAAGGAGGCATATTAAATGAGCTTATTATGCCATCATTTGGGATTAAGGAATTGCTTCATGGGAAAATGCCAACTCCTTTTATACACATGAAGCTGACAAGAGCCTTATTGTGTCTGGGCGAGATGTCTTCATTTTGTTTTGTTTTCTTTTAAAAATAAATGTTCCTCCCAGCACTTCAACTCCCTTTACTTGGGAGTTGGTTTATGGGAGTTGTTTAAAAAAAAATTAAAACTGAGTGTCCTGTTTGGAATTCTGATTGTACTTACCTTTGCCTTAACTCCTCTTTCCTTCAGTGGTTTTGTCTCCACATGAACAGGGAATCTCAGTGTTCAGAGCAGGATCCCATGAGTACGTGTGGCATTTGTGGATTCATTACCAATTCTAGTCAAGAAATGGACTTTACTGATCTTGTGGGTCCCCTCCAGCTCAGGATATTCCATGGATCATTCTCACATAGTGCATTTTCCCTCTTCATACAGCTGGGAACATCTAAGGCTAAAAAGTTATAAAAAAATCTGAAGTCTACCAAAGAGCCATATGTAAAAAATCCTGTATTAAAGCTTTATATTATTTTATTTTATTTGTATCACTCAAGAATTAGCATCTTGATTTAGTTCATGTCTGGGAATTTGGAGCTTTTCCTGTTGACTGCAACAAATTACCTTGTGAGAACAGTTTGAAGGAAAGACACCGATGGAAGGCAAAGCCAAGAAATTCTCTACTGAATCCACGTGCTTCCTCATAATCTGTCCGCCTTCCAGATATTAAGCTCAGCTCAACTGAAATAGTTGAAATTTTGAATAATTACCCTTTAGGTTTTATTGGCCACACAACAGTTCTTGTTTTTCTCTGGTGCTTTTGTGGGACAAGGAGTTTGGCATTCCTGAGGCAACATTACCAGCTGCCTTGTGGGGGGACACGTCACGGTCCTTTGGCAGGACTGTTCCAGCAAGGCCAGGCTTGCAGCAAATCCAGGATATTTGAGGTGGGGTAGAACTGGTGCTGTGGAAGCGGAATTGCTTGGAAAGCGCTGGAAATCCTCAGCAAGGTGGTTCCAATAGCTGGGAATCCCTCCCAATACCAGCAGAGTGAGGTGTTGCTAATGAATCCAGGAGAGCTATTGTGTAAAATGGGCTTGGAATTAACTCGGGTGCTGAGAACAAACTCGAGTCCAACTTTTGAATGTAAATAAAATTGATGTGTTACCACAGGCAATTCGGTGAACCACGTAATTAGGTTTTTTTCCATGAAAAACGAGACGTTGTGCTGCAGCTGCAGCAAAGCAGTATGTAAAGGATTTATATTCTAGTTATATGAAAATTAAACAATCATTAAAAGACTGTATTTTTGAAAGTGCTGCTTGGGGGGGGGAAATGAAAAAAATCCAATCAGTAGAATTTATTTTTCAGCAATGTATTGGGCAATATCAGCCACAGTAGTTGATGTTTTTTCCTCTAGGGAATATCTTTTTCCAGTGAAATGAACTCGCTTAACTGTGTGAAGTAAATCTAAGTTAGCTTGAAGTGAAATCTGCATTAATAGGGCTCATTACTGATGTTTGTATTTTCATGTATTGAGTAATTCTAAGAACACAGGGTAAGCTCTACTGGAAAATTTAGGCTTTTAAAATAGATGAAATGCCACCTTCAGAAGAAAATGATTAAAAAATTGCATACAATTGCATTTTGGTAATGGCATTTTTAGAATAATTAATGAACTTTAAGTGACAACCACGGTGCTGAATTGCAAACAGAAAACATTGAAACACAGCTCTGCTGATGTTAACACATCATTCCTCTTCAGAGAGAGATGGTTTTCATTACATAAAAGTTACTTTCTTTATTATAAAGTTCCTATTAAAGGTCATAAATCTTACTACAGAATTCTTATACCCCAAGCCTGAGACCAGTTTCATTTTAAGTGGGCTTCATTATACACCTGCACTTACTTATCCTGGGATTTGCCTGTAATCTGCAGGACAAGTACCTTGGATACCTGGCAACGTGTCCGTGTGGCAGTTCCCAGATGTGATCCGTGGCTCGGAGTGTCAGTGATCAGCCAGGAAAACCTGGGGGAGGCAGCTTTGGAAATGTGAAGTCTGTTCCTGATGTTCGTTGAAACCTCAGGGCCCTGAAGCTGGAATATGGCTTTTCCAAAGAAGCAAACAAAACCATATTCCTGCATGGAATGGAGAGGAGGAGCAAGTGGAAAACAACTGAGCTGTAGCACATGGGATAGGTGAAGAATGAGGGTGGATTCTCTCACCTTTGCTCTTTGCCCGTGGGAAGTGGGGGTTTCAGAAGGAAAGGAAAGGCTGGAGTTGTGCTGCTAGTTAAATATTAGTCTCTTGGTTAAACCCCCCCCCAAACCAAGCACCCACGTGTGGCAGTCACTCATATAGTGATAAGTAGAACTTTGAGTGGAACGGGGTAAAGTTGATTTTCCAAGGCTGAAATGCTCAGTAGTTAGAAGGGAAGGTACAAGGCAGAGGAAGGGCACACTGCAGGATGGGCACAGCTGAAATGTTTGCCTCCTTCTTGTGCAAAGCACACTTCAACGTTCCCTTGGAGCTGAGCGCAGTCAGCAGGAGCTGCAGCCCCAGGCCGGGAGCTCAGCCTGCCTCCCAGCACGAGAGGCTGTGGTGCTGCTCTGGTCCCACGAGTGCCCTGCAGCTGTCCCTGTGCTCCCTTAGCTCTCAGGGCTGCTGGCTCAGGCACAGTTTCAGTTTCTGTTCCAGTGCTGGGAGCTCCCTGAGCTGCCTCTGCCTCTTCCCAGCCCTGGCTCTGCCTTGGCACGAGCCCAGGCCTGGGCTGGGCCCTGGCACAGCCGCTCCGGTGTTCCCTGGCTGTCCCGACAGCCGTTCCTGCTCAGCCTTCACAGCCCTGGTCTGCCCGCTCCTCCTGGGCAGCGTGTGCCAGTCTTTGCACAACATCATGGGTCATTCATTGCTGTGGAGTAGTCACTGAGCCAGAGGGGTCAAGCTGAAGTGCTTCAAATTTCTATAACAAATTGATGGGTGGATTGTACAAATCACCAGGCAAAAGTGGCACCTCAAAGTCCTGGAGAAATTGAAGTGTGAATTTCCTATATTAAAGTGCTTATATTGATAAGCTTCGTCTTAGAAGGAAGAACAGAAGGTGGCAGGTGTGGCGGTTTCTAGGCAGGAAATAAATATCAGATTTTCAATAACACATTTCTACATTGTGGTTGTTCCCTGACATTCTGGTTGCTTCTGAAACACAAGTAATAGAACACCTTTCCCACCAAGGGAAACTTCCAGTCACAGGTGATGAAAGAATCATTGTACAGGATTTTTTTTACTGGAATGGCTTTGAGACTTTCGTATTTATTCTTTAAAGCTCTCTAAAGAAATGGGAAGTATGGACAGTGTTATTGTGTCCACAGGGGAGAGCAGCAGGGCCTGGAGTCTGATGGGTTTGTGGTTCTGGGGAGCTGGAAGGAAAATCTCTTGGTCCCTTTGGAGTTCAATAAAATTGATTCTATGCAATACTTCATTACATATGTCAACAAAATTCCCTGGAGTCTATTCTCTACGGCAGGTGAGGGGGAAGTGTGTGGGGTTTGTCTCCCCTGTCATATTTTTTGCCTCCTCTGTATGAAAAGGGTGTGATTTCTGCTATCATGCTAATGAGCTGTATGACTGTAAAGCAAGTTTGGCTTCTGTATTTGAGTGATGTCCTCTGCTCTGAGCAGGGGATGGAGGCGATGCTGGACTGTGCTGGGGTAGAATGGGGGAGGGCTTAACTGACAATCCCTGCCAGACAATCTCCTTTCCAGAGATATTCCCGAGAATTCTGCCACTGTAAGTGGCTGCTGGTCAAGAGGAATCTGTGTTCCTGGCAAAAGCTTTATAGGTTTTCTGTACTGTGTAATTGGCTTATTGAAGGATAACGTTTTATTTTTATTTTGTACTAACATTATAGTTGGAATACCTTACAAGTAACTTAAGGATTCTCTCACCATCCCTAACAGCCCTGAGCTGGGAGTCTAATTTGGATTTTTTATACAAAGCAAATTAAGATTTCCATTGCTGCACCATACTAAAATAAATGAAATACTTCACTAAAGCTGGGGTGTCCTGAAGTGGTGTCACCATCGTGGCTGCTGCTTCTCTGCTGGTGTTGGTGCTTCCAGCTTCAGTAGGGCCCTCTGGTCCTCTGCACAAACCCATGGAATTTATACCCAGAAGGGATTTGCAGTCCAAATGGAGGAGTTCCCACTCATTTATTCCCATTCTTTGGGAAATAGTGAGTTCAGGAGCTAATAAGCAGGTGAGGTAAAGCTGAGAGTAACAAACAGCAGCGGGTTTGAGAGATCTCCCCTGAGAGCCTTTGTACTCGGAGAAGCTGTCCTTGGAAGTGGAGAACTTCCAGACAGACATCCCCTGTCCCAGCTGTGTGTGGAATTGTGGCTCAGTCCCCCTCTGCCTTTTTCCTAAACTAAACCAGACTGGAGGAAGCATTATTTTATTACTATTTCTTTTGCTGTAAACCACAGTTAGGGCCTGGAAAGTGTGAAGAAAAATGTTTTGCCTGCAAGACTGTTGCTGCTTAGTCTCAAAAGAAATGCACTCTGGTGCTGAAATTCCTAATGCCTCCCCTTTTGGGATAGGGGTTCCTGCCTGGCCTTGTCCTGGGAGGTTCTCAGTGGGCCCACAAAGGGTAATTGGTGAGCAAACATTACACTCAGCACTGTTTGCTTGTCCTGCCCCAGACAGCTGCTGTAGGATGGCTGAGCCTGGGGGCGAGACACTGCTCACATTCAAGGGCTCAGATTATTGTCTGGGAACAGCAGAGACAAAAGATCCTGGTGCTTAAGGGTAGACTAAATATATATATTTGTATGTAAAAAAAATCATTACTGTCTGAAGAAGTGACTCTTGAGTTTAATGTGAATTTCCATAAGTTCAGTTTTCAGTTCTTCAATGAGTTTTTGCAATTATTTCACACATTTGTTTATTTATTCCAGAGTAGTAAACACACCAGCAAACCTGTGTTATAAATCCCCTAGGGAAATGTTAATTTGCTTTATTTTCCCTCTTCAGGTACTAACTGCAGTTTACATTTTGTCATTAATGCACTGAACAGGAGTTTCTGTAAGTTTCTCAAACTCAAAATGTTAAAATTGAGTACCAACCCCAAACTGCCACTTGCTGCCTCCTTAGGATTCTTGCTCGTGCTCCCAAAATGTTGGAAGAAGCAACTGAGGTTTTGTAGTAGTTTCTTGTGAACTTACTTGCTTTGTTTAATTGACATGTAATAATTTCACTGAAAAAGTGGAGACCTTGGATTACTGGTGCATTGGGAAATCTGGAAGCTATTCGTTGTCCAAGGTGCCATTTTCTGGAGCTGGCTGGAGTAGCAGGATATCAGAGCTGTGATGCTGATGTAGCCAAAATAAGAGGGGCTGTGGAAGGAGCTGCCCACGGAGGAGGCTCCGTGATTCATTTCTGTGCGAGCTCAGAATCTTCCAGCGCTCAAACTGCTGAGCTCGGGAGTTCTGTCCTGTCATTTGTCTTTGTTTTAATGGGATTAAGTAATTATGTGTGCATTTTCTTTCAACTAACCAGCCTGATAAAAGCAGGCACAACTGAAGAGCCTATAAATTGTCAGCTCTTGTGTTCCAGTGAAAGTGCTTTGATGGCTCTGCAGATTTTACGTCTTGGTGCATGTATTTAGCTGCCCTACTAAGGTGAGTAAGACTAGAGAGTGGTTTATGTAACTGATGGGCCGAGGGTCTCCCCTTGGGAACGTGCCTGGGGGAAAGTGGAGCTCAGCCACAGGGCAGTTTTAAGGGAGCAATCCCTGGCGCTTCTGAGCAGAAAGAGAAGCTGTTCTCCCAAACACTGAAATAACTTCATTGGAACCAGTCGTGTCTGGTACTGATACTTTGGCTGTATCAGCTGTAGGTTCCAATACAAATTTTGCTGCTGCTTTGCAAACCCTCTGCCTGTGTCCTGCAGCTGTTAAGACTCGCTGGTTTTTTTGTAAGTTTGACATCCATCTGATTTTTCAAGCAGGAACTGCTCACTGTGTATCACGGCATCTGCAGCCCTTTGTGTTTAATGAATTCATCAGGTGTTTGCTATGTGATATCATCAACCCACTTAATTCTTTTTAGAACTTCATTCTTTCTGCATGGCGTGTTTATGCATTCAATTTTATCTTTACTATTAATTCAAATTAAGTCTTGGTTCGAGAGTTTATGTAATCACTTTAATGAAGTGGCTGTGCCTGCTCGCTGCTTCTTGTTTATTTTAAATATTGGTCTGGGGAAGTAGAGGTTTTAATGTATTCAAAATTATAACCAGCAGTAACTATGCAATAGTCCTCGATTAATTCAGTTTTAAGAACTCTGCATATAAGATGACTTTTACAGTATTGTGCTGTCTCATAATTTCATGGGAGAACAGGCTGCTGTTAATTTGTTTTCCCGTTAGTCCATATGTGTCACAGGCAAAATTTGTCATTCCTCTTCTGGCTTGAAGTTGTGTTGTCAGCAGATCCACTTCTTTTCTGGAGTTTCCCTGTTACACTTAACAATGCAGTTTCTGAATGTTTGGGCTTGTGGCCACTCAATCCCAGGTAGCCATTTAAATGAACCTGTTAGGATGAGGAATGAATTACTGTATCCAAAAAATTACTTTTCTTGTCAGCTGTGCAGTTTGTCAGAGGCTTCCTGTGGTCACTTTGCACATGTGAGGTGGTCTTGGTTTAAGAACAGTGACCTGCGATGAAAACGTGCAACTTCCCAATGCCTGTGGGGGCGATCATCAGTCCGGGCCCCCTTGTTTGCCTGTCCTACCCATGGAATTGTTGGACAGGTTCTGTGGGAATGCTGAGCTCTCAGGAGGTTATGCCCTCCCTCACCTGGCTGTTTGCAGTGGTTTCCAAACCACCCCGGGGGCTCCCCTTGCTTTGGGATCTGGAGCTGCGGATCCGACTTGAACCAGGAGCTGGGAGCTGCCTCAGCCAAAGCTTCTGTGTTCAGCATTTCCCCCCTGGCCACCGGCTCTAAGCCGTGAAGTTATCCAGGATGTGTGTCCAGGATGTGGGGTGGAGGAGGAGCAGGGAGTCCTGGTCCAGGATTGCTTCTGAGTGCTGTGCTGAACAGGCAGGCAATGCAAATGGAGAATGGCAGGGAAGGTTGGTTATTGCTTCCCCTCGTCTCCGTGTTCTGGGAGCTGGGGAAATTGGGAAAAGGAGAGAGAGCTCGTGTGGAAATGTTTAAAAGCAGCAGATACCCATTTTCCCCTCTCGTTGCTCACACTACTCCCAGCTAAATCTTCCTGCTAATCCTCACGTGATTAAGAATGTTGGATGGTGACACAAAGAATTCAACAAAGTAATGCTTAAGGATATCCCGCTGTGTGCATTTGATGCCACATCTGGGATGAGATTATAAATAAATAAATGAAAAGGAAGAAGAACAAAAGAAAATACAACCCTGAAATCCCATGAACTGTAACTTTTTAAAGCCTTTGAATATACAGTGCTTGAGGAAAATGGAAGAAGCTAAGATATTTTGTACAAATATATTAGAAAAGAATACAGAGTGCATTTGGAGTACAAAGACTCCCAGAGTTTTATTGGCTGTGGTTGTTGTCAGTGTTAACAAAACACACAGTCAGCACGGCCCCACTCTGTCACTGTGACATGTTGAGCATTTGCAGATGTAAATCCCCATCATATGTCAGAAATACCACATTTTGCAGCCAGATACAAACACACAGAAACTTGGGAGTCACAGAACTTTGTGCCATGTACCATAACTCTGGCCGTAGCTTCTGTTCAGCGTCGCAGCTGCCCAGTGGATAAAGGGAGTTTTCAAAACCATATGTGCTGTGAAAACGGGGCTGTTTATGTATGTAATGATAGTTTATTTAATGGGAGCTTTGCAAAGAATTGACTGTGCTGTGCAGTGTCCAAGAGGGTGAGACACAAAGGAAGTGGCAGGCACAGCCATCATAACCTGAAATCACATTATCAGATTTTTGTGGAAGTGCATTCAGTTTTCCAGAGGTCAGTGTTTCGTTGCTGCCAAAAGAACCCGTTTTGTACATACCAGAAGTGGCAGAGTGATGAGAATTGGTGATTGCCCAGCATTGATCGTTCCTCAGTACCAGTGAGTAACTGGGTTTGTCACTCAGCTGCAGTGGGTGCATTCGTGGGTGGCAATAGGCCCTGGTGCCTTCTCCCCCGCGGAGACACCGTTAGCTGTGACAGCAGCTGTTGGTGTCACGCCGTGGTTTGGGTGCGTGAGGGGTGGGCTGCACCCTGACCTTGGTGCGCAGGCACAGCCAACGTGTCCAGCACGTGTGGCTGAGCCCAGCGAGTTCCTCCTCTGCAGGCTCGGGGGCAGCTGCCCAATGGCTGCAAACCCCCCCTAAATGCTGAGAGTCCCCGTGCTCCAGCACAGCTTTGAAGTCTGAAGAGATGCAGCCGCTGGAGGTGTGCAGGTCCTGACTGTGGATGCACGTTTCCTTCGTGATTCCGTGGATTTTCTACTCTGAGCAGCAGTGGTTGTGTGAGGGGGTGCCTGTGCTCCCGGCTCGTCCATGAAGCTGGAGCATCAACCACCCTTCTCTCTCCGAGTTAATAAATATTTTAACATTTCATCCATATTTATTAAATAAAAACTGGCCACTGCTACAGAATCAAAATGTAAACGGGCTTTTTGGGCTGTTACCTGGAATAGAGTTGGGAAAAGATAAGAAGCCTGCAGTGCCTCTTGGATTCCTCTCTGATTTAGCCTTGTACGAAACATGGTAATGCTTGGCTTTGTGTTGTTCTGGTTTAAAACTAAACCACCGGATTCTCTGATTTACATAGCTGAAATTATTTTGCTATTATTCTATTTACATTAGTATTGCCTTGTGTATTTGTTAGGCAAATGAATTCCTTGTTAAATGGCTGGGAAGAGGATTTCGAAACACTGTGATTAATTCCTTTCTTTTGGAAGAAATAGTTAACAAATAGGAAAAGGCTGGTGGAGAGCCGAGTTTCTGGCAAGCCCCGCCGGTACAGAGTGTACTGAGCTGGAAATGTTGCCGAGTTAGCACAAACTGTCTGATATAAAAAGCACGTTTTTGTTATAAACACTGCCTGCTCAACAGAGTTGTTGGTCTTACAGAACAGCTTTAAACAGGGCCTGTTGCTTTTGAGTAATATTAAATATTTGTCTTCTGGTGAATGTTTTCTTAGGAAAAAATCACTGTAGATAGCAAACAAACCAATTCTTTTATTATCCAGTATAAGTGCATTTGAACTTCCTTGTTTTTATCTTGACTGTTTCACTTGAATTTATATGTTTTTGGAGAGGTTATTTTTCACTTGAAAAAGTTTTGGGTTATTTTTTTTCAAAAAAAAAGTATTTGTGCAGGTGTCTTCAGATTTCAAAATAGGCTTTGTTCTTTGTGAGCTTTGTCTTGTTGTTTTTCTGGCTTTGTACTGACACTTTGTGGCTGTTTCTGTGGTGTTTCAAGTGACAGGAGTCACAAAAGTAATGGAAAATAGCAACTTAAATAAACATTTTCAGGAAGTATAAAGCAGGGTGAGTGTGGAAACCTTCCTGAGCTCAAACCCGGTACAAATGTTCTCTACAGCTCTGCCCTGGGACTAAATTTATAGGATAGAGATACGAGGCTTTTAGATTTATTTTCTGTGGCTTTTATTCAATATTAAATGCTGTGAACAAGATGTCTCTAGACACTGTATTTTGTGAACAATCTGGTGGGTATTAACTTATAATCAGCATCAAGTTTTCTTTTTATTGTTCAGGATGATCGGTGTATTCTCAATTCTAGGCTGTGTCACCGTTCCTTACTTGATCCTGCAGTGTATAAACTCCTTTTTTCCAGCTGTCTCTGTGTACACAATTGAGGAGGTGATGCCATCTTTATTTTTTGTCTTTCTGTGTTGTAGTACATACTAAGAACAGGATGGAAAAAAGATCATTTTGGAGCCAATTCCATTTTTTTAAGTTATGATAACTGGTTTAGAGGCAGGGATGATAATTTCTGAGCTCCCTGTGTGAAGATTTGTGGCTGTGCTGGAAGAGGAGCACAGCCTGTTAATTTGACTTATTTATCTCTCTGAAATTCCTTCCCAATATCCCATCCATCCCTGCCCTCTGGCAGCGGGAAGCCGTTCCCTGTGGGGAACTCCAGGCCCTTGTTTCATTTAGGTTATCTCTGTCCACTTAGAAGAAACTTTCTGGAGGGTGAAAAGTGTAGGGGGGCAGCTTTGGGTTCAGATCATAACTGAGCAACGTGTTTATCCTCTCCTTAACAACAAGGCAAATCTAATTACTTAATGCTTAACCAATGAATCAAAGCAAACCTTAATCCAGGCCTTTTCTTTTGTGCAAATGAAGTGGGCATGTCATTATTTAAATATCCAACAAGATTCTGGAAAATTTGATTAAACCTGCTAAGAAAACCTCGTGAAATGCAGGAGAGGTGAGGGAAGAATTACACTGCAATTGAGCATAAATAATTATTTTTATCAAGTGGCAGTGCTCAGTAATGGTGTGTGTGATTACATTTCTTTTCTTCTTTGCTTGTTTTCTTGGGGTTTGTGTTTTTTCTTCTGCAAGTGTCAGTCTCCTGCTGTCTGTTCTGGGAATTCTGTTCTGGGGAGATGCTGTGCAGTCAAATAGTTTTTGAGTAAGGAAAAAAGGAACTTGTTTTTTGCAGATAATCCCTGCAGACATCAAGGGAAGAAAATATCAAAAGTAAACTTATTAGAGGTCAACCAATTTTGTTTGGAAATGCAAGATTTGGAAATTAAAGGCCAGTCTGAAAGGACGTTGGAAAATTATTGTTCTCCCTGTAAAACATGGCCCTTTTCACTTTAAATGCTGCATTTTGAGAGCCCCCGGCTGTTTGTCCTTGCACACTCAGCCTGTGTGGATTCCTGTGCCTTGCCACTGGGTAAATGATTAGCAACGGGAAAATGTAACACAAGAAATACTTTGGAATGTTAATTGTAAATCTAATTATTTCCTTCTAAAATGAACCTGAAGCAAATTTCTGGTAACTGTTATTAGGAAGAAAGAGAAGTGGGAGTATAAAGTAGCAGAAACTTGGGGTAGTTGAAAGGGGATCTGGTGATTTGGGCAGAAAGGAGACTTTCCACTGGCATTTCTAACACATTTTGGAGGATAATTGAAACGGGGATTTTGTTTCAGAATATTCCATAGGTTTATTTTAAGTGTGTTTCATGGAATCACATAATCATTTAGGTTGGAAAAGACTTTTAAGATCAGGATATTTTGCAGCTTATAATGGAGCAGCTCATGGGATCAGGTTGTGAAGCTGATGCATTTCTCCTCAGAAATAGTTTAAATTAAAACGTCTGAACTTCGGATCAAAAAGTCTATTTGGAAATAGATTTGGAAATAGAAGGAAACGCAGCTTTGGCTTCCTGAGTACGGTGAGGGGATGTGTGGGCAGCAGTAGCTCTCGTGTCAGTCAGTGCTCATTTCGTGTGTGAGTACAGGTGGGTCAGAACTCACCTCCTCCAACACCCGGTTAAAAACCCTACCACAGAAAGCTCACAAACCCAGCAGCAAGCACCCTTCTCCCCACCACAGCTCACACTTGGTTTGAAGTTTTCAGCTCCTCTCTTTTTCAATTTAATTTTTGAATTTAAGTATCTTCAAATTTAATGGCCAGCGTAATACAATTTCACCACTAACCATGCATGAGTGCAAAAAAGGACTCCCGAAAGAACTCAGGGAAACTCTAAAGTTAGTGACAAAACTGAAAAATAAAAATTTCAAGCAATGTTTTCACTACAAATTCTCTTGTTTTGCTACTAATAATTTAGAGTCTCATTTGCTGTTTTCTAAAATAGATGAGAAATTACGCAAGTAAGGGCTTTGCAAAGCAGAGGTTCTGCCAAAGCATAAACAGTTGTGTATTTGTATCCCTGTGTGTCTGCAAAGCTAGGAAGCCAGGATTATCTTTCCTCCTTGAAGTGGGACATAAAACTTACCCTGAATTCTTAGTGAGTATCTTCAGCTCTGTGTGTGTTGAAGGTGGATGCAAGAAGTGCTGATGATCATGGAGAGGAATAAAGATGTTCTAAATTGTGTTAGAAATGACTCCTTCCCACCCCCTTTCAGCATTTGATAGAAAAAAAGAATCTGGTAGAAGATCTCTTTGCTCATTCTGCCCCGGCAAACCACAAGAAGAGAAGCTGTTTTTAACTAGATGACATATTTAGTAGTTGCCTTGCCAAAAAAACTTTTTCCTTTCAAACTGGAAATAGTTTTTTGTTCTGAAATAACGATCTTTTTATCTGCATCGCTTTTTTTTTCTCTGAAGCTGGTCCCTTCTTCGTAGAAGTTTATTTTTGTAAGGCTTTTCCAGATTTAGGAACTGCATTTGATGACTCATAGGATTTTTTCCCTTTGCTTTCTGCCAGGTAGGAGCAGCTGTGTACTTGGTAATTAGCTTACTCTGCCTTTGCTTAACCACTGCACTCTCACTGTGTTCTGGCTGAGGGGAGGAAACGCTGCATTTTTCTCCTGTTTGTTTTCTGTGATTCAGTTTACAAAAGCCAGTTTTACCAAGCCCTTGAAACAGCCAGAATATTTAAATAGAGCATCGAAGTAAAAGGAGGGCTGTAGAACTGCTGTAAATAATCCTTTTTTTCCCCCTCTGTGTTCACTTTCTCTGAACACAGTAATTCTGGACAGTATTGTAAGAGCAAAGAGGCAACAAAAAGCAGATGGTTACTATAGTTTCAGTGAATGAAGCCAGTTTTACTTGGCTGAAGGTATTTTCTAATTTCTGTCCCATTGCCTGACATTCATGAAAGGCCTTTCTGAACGCATTGAAGTCCTGACTGTTTTCATGTAACATTTGATCTCTTTTACCTATAAAAGCACAGGGACCATCTCTGATGTTTTTAAGTGCATCCTTATGCCCAGGGTTTTATTGCCACTGTGGTTGACTGAGATTTGTGGAGGAGCACAAGCACTTTCCTTATGCTTTGTCCAGAGAAGCTGTGGCTGCCCCATCCCTGGAAATGTCCAAGGCCAGGCTGGACGGGGCTGGGAGCAACCTGGGGTAGTGGAAGGTGTCCCTGCCCAGGGCAGGGGTGGCACTGAATGGGCTTTAGGGTCCCCCCAGCCCAGTCCATGATTCTGTAATTCAGTGACAAACACCACCTGTAGCTGTGGGCAGAGCTGGATTCACTTGAACTTCAGGAAACAAAGCAGCAGCCACAGCTTCCTCGTGCCCAGCTGGGGCTGTGCTATGGGAAATTAACTGGAATTGCGGAGGAAGTGATTAGATGACATTTCCAGGAAGCTGCAGCATGTCTATGGTCATCTAGGGGATGATGGTGAGGATGAGCCTGTGTTATGATCAGACACTTGAAGATGTGAAAGGGGTTCAGTTTGCTGTTTTTTCATTAAATGAGCATCTGTTGATTTTTCAAGCTGATTTTACAGTGCTTAAATCTGAATTTCCGTTGCAAATGGCATAAAGCAAACTTGTCTCCTTGTCCATATGTGGCTTCTTCTGTTGTGAGATCTTAATGCCTTTTGTGTAAAACTTGCTGTGTCCTGCCCTAATGCCTCCTTGGGTCTGTGACAGCTGATTTGGTAGCTGTGAAGAGCTGTGATCCCGAATGGAATTCCCATCACTTGAGGGGTTCAGGAGGAAGATTACTCAGCAATAGCCTCCCCTCCACCAGGATGAAGGACCTGCACAAACTTCTGCCAAACAGAAATTGCAAGAGATGGCCTTTGCGGTATCTGCAACGTTTTCTTTTGCTTAACGTTTAATGTTGAAGCCTGAAAAGTGTGGAAGAGTTTTTGCAGAGCGTGAGGGCTGACAGCAGCATCCCACAGCAGGTGGGTTTGTGCATTCTGTCATTGCCAGATGCACATGGACGTGCTTTGTTCCCGTTCCTGGTGTTGTGGAGCAGAGTTTGACAGAAATGATCTATTTTAGTGTGTGCACACAAGTGCAGGTACCAGTGTTCAGGGAGAGGGCTAAAAGTTACAGCTTAAATCTTTGATTTAAATTCCATGGAAGTTTCATGAAACTTGCATGACTTTCTGAGAGCAAAATTGCAAAATGCTCGAAAACCAAATCCAAGACAAGCTTTGTGGTTTAGGTTTGTTAAATTCTTTCCACGCCCCCCATGCCTTGTTCTGAACCTCTCGTCAGGAGTTTGGCATCAGGGAAGACAAAGGTGACATTTTACAAGGTCTTTGACTCTCAGGAGATGTGGCCAGTGGGGCTTTGGGGTTTGTTGTGTTTGTTTTCTTTTTTCTTTTCCCAGCCCTTATCTCCCGGCTGCCTGATGGCAGGAATTTACTGCAGAGCTCCGACCCTTACCCTGCTGGCCCAGGCACAACCTGGAGTAACACTTTAAACCCTGTGTAGCTCTGTAGCAGTTGGCAGATTCTCGTGGAAGAGGATTTTTGTGCAGAAGCCGTGCCCAAAAATACTTTTCAACTTTTAAAAAGGCATTCATTATAAATTCAGGTGTTCTGATCAGAATTGGTGTTTACTATGGCATCACTGCAGTGTTTCTTCTCTGGAATTGCTGAGGTTTTTAGCTCATGGCTTGAGTTCTTAAGTTTGGAGAAGCAGAAACCCTTTGGCTGATGTTTTTTAGTTACTTTGGTAGCTGAAGAGTGTTTGTATGTATCCACACAAATATATATATATACTTAATATATATAGGAAAAGCAGCATTTGGTTGGAATACTAAGCATCTGTTGTGCTTCAGATTCAATTAGCAACTCAACATCTTCATAAAAATACCCAGGACTGTTCACAGTTAATTTAATTTTATTAAGGTGCACACTTGGGGTATGTGTGGGCATGTGAATCCAGAACATACTTGGATTTTGCTAATTGTATGCTACTCATACTGTATTAAAAACCAGAGATTTCAGCATTGCTCTGTACTGTGCATCGTGACTTTGGCATTTCTGAGGTGTTCTTTTTGGCAGTAGTGCTGTTTTTTGATCATTTTTTCAGTATTTGAATTGGCATGTAGAACCGAGAGGAGTAAACAATCTCAGCTATTTTAAACTACAGTTATGATTTGTTTTTTAAGATGGGATGAAAATCAGCTTAAACCTCCTTTGTGCCAACACTGGAATAGCAAGTAAGAAAAGAATTACCATTTAAAAAACAGTGACTGTGAAGAATCTGCAAGTGAATTGTTTTGATTAATTGGTACCACCTTGAGCTGATGGGACTTTATATTAAAATTTATTCCTTACTTTAGGGAACAGATTTTTCCATGATAGGTGTTATTGTGACTGTAATAGTGCTTTTGCTTTAGAAAATTGTCAGTTTTGTTGTCTTTCGTGCTCTCTGTAAAATGCCAGCATAATTTGGCATTAATCCACCTGGATTTTTTTCTTATTTTCTTGCTCTGTAAGAAAAGACAGAGCAACTGGAATGGTGATAAACACAGGAGAGGTGGTGCGAGCTGGGAGCAGGGAGCTGGAGCAGGACAGGCAGAGCCCGTGGGGTTGATACCTCCTCAGGGAGTTCACTGGTGATAAAAAGTCTGGAGGAGTGGCCGATCCCCTGAGGGCTGTGCAGCCCTTCAGAGGGACCCGGACTGGTGGGAGAGACGGGCAGAGAGGAGCCTCTGGAAATCCCACAAAGGCAAACGCACGTCCTGCACCTGGGGAGGAACAACCGCAGGCGGCAGCACAGGCTGGGGCGGCCTGTGGGAATCAGCTCTGTGGAGAGGGGCTGCAGTGCTGGGCAGGAGTGTGTATGAGTCCATGGGGTGGAATTTCAGAAATCAGGTGTCCCGTCTGAGGCTCAAAGCTTTGGAGAGTGCAAGGACGGCCAGAATAGTTGCAGCTATAACAGCCAACAGAGAACAGTTCTTCTGGTATGGAGAAAGGCAGGATAGGAAATAATGTGGATTAGGGAAAAGAGATGGCCCTGGTGCTTTGTAGGTATAAACCTACACAGAGTTTGGCTGTTGTCTTGAATTTTCCACCCAGATCTTCCCCTGTCTCAAAATTTGGCTTTAAGAAATGCCGTCTGTACCTCTGGCTAGAAGCCAGGTGGACACTTGTGAGAGAAACTGGTGCCAGGACAGGAAAATCCCACTGAGGGTTGCTATTTCCAGTTAAAAGGTTGGTTAGACTCAAAAACTGAGGAGGCTTTACGCAATCTGTGGGGAGGGAAATGAATGATTCAACAGTGTTTCCAGTTAAGAAAGTTATTAACTATTCCTGGCCTTGTCCCTTCATCTTCAGGGTGCAGCCGTTCAAATCCGACCCTGCAAGCTGCAAAACTTGAGCAGCTTATCTAAACCAGGTGGCATGAAAGGAACTTCGGTGTGCAGGAGAAAATAAGGTTTGTCTCTAGGCAAACAGATCGGTGCAGGGTTTATCTGTAGCTCTGCGCTCCCGTAGACCCCGAGAGCAGCTGGGTGCTGATAACTATCAAAGAGAGCCGGGGCCGGGTCAGGCAGCCTGTTCCTAACCCAAAATACAACATTTAGCCCAGATGAGAACCTGAGACGGGGCTTTGGAATCATAGACTGTGATCATTCTGTCTTGTAGAGCAATCCTGAGATATTCAGAATTTGTGCTTTTACTGCTGCACCTGATTCCTGGCAGGCTGGGGCCGGGTGCAGCAGGGAATGCTGAGGGGACCACGGCTCCAAGGCTGTTTGGGAATTCCTGTTCAACCCTGCCAGCCTGGCCTGGAGCTGCACACCCCAATCCTCAAACGCTGAAATGAATCAAAGTTTAGTCTGCTTGAGCAACCAGCATTCCTGGGGTCAAATAAAAATTCTCTGTGAAGCAGATGGAGCAGTTCAGCCATAATTGCCCAGCTTGCTTCAGGTTTCCACAGCTCACTTTTTTGTGCAACATCGGCTTTTGTAAAGCCAAAAAAAGAAAAGGAATTAATAGATCCATAACTAGATCCATAAAAAATCAAGACACTGAAATAATACAGTTTTATTCTGGATATCCAGAAGGCAAAAGTTTATTAAGGATCTGCTGAAGCTTCAGTTGTTTTCCTACTGAGTCCTGCAGAGGATGTATCCAAACCCTAAATCCTCTTCATCTCGGAAAGGGTGACACAGGGTTTTTCCCGTAGTTAAGACCGGGAAGACTTTGAGGTTTATAAATCTAAGGGGGAGTAATTGCAAGGCACTGTACTGTATTAATATTGGTGTTTTAATAAAAAATAAAGTTATGGATAGACCGTGATAGGAAAATAACTTCCTGCAGGAAAAATTCCTCAGGA
>VXBT01003039.1:77036-87129 GCA_013400235.1 Oriolus oriolus
TGGGATGGGATGGGATGGGATGGGATGGGATGGGATGGGATGGGATGGGATGGGATTGGGATGGGATGGGATTGGGATGGGATGCTCAGGGCCAGCCCAAGATGGGCACCCAAGCAGGGAGCGCTGGTGTCCCTGTCCCTCTCCTGCCCCCTCCTGTGCTTTCTTCTCCTGTCCCGTGTCCCTGACGTCGGGGTGGGTGTCCCCTCTCTCCACAGTACGATTACCTGGGTGACAGGCGGCCCGTCCCGGCCGGGGTGTACCCGTACCACTTCCCGGCATCCCCCACCATCCATGACAAAATGGTGCGTACCCGCTGGCCCGGGGGGCGACCCTGTGACAGGGGGCTCAGGCCCCACCCCGGGGATGTGGGGCACTTTGGGGGGGCCCTCACTCAGGCGGCCAGGGAGGAACCACAGCGCTCCAGGGTCGTCTTGGCGGGTCAGAGCTGGGCCTTTTATTGGTGTGTCCGGTCCCTCCTGGCCATTCCCGAGGGAAATCCTTGTGGAAAAGCCTCCTCCGTACAACGGGACACCCTCGGACCCCCAAAGCCCAAACCCCTCCAGCTCTGCTTCCTCACATCTGGCCACAGCCGCTGCCTTCTCCTGCCTCGTGTGCCCTCCGGGACCTGACGGGTGACACCGGGAGGTCCCCCCAGATCCCAAAACCCTGGGACAGGACGGCCGGAGGAGGGAGAAGCCTGAATTCCACCTCACCCCACCCACGCCGCCCATCCATCCCCGCCGCCTCCGGCAGGGTCCCCCCAGAGGGAGCAGCGCGGGGTCCGTGGGGCGCATTCCCGGCAGCATTCCCGACCCAGGGGCCATTCCACAGGCTCCCCGCTAACCGCTTTGCTTCTTCTTTTATTGCGTTCCGCTGCTCGTTTCTTGCCTGCTGGCTCCGGGTAGGATGAACTTTTAGACCTTCAGTTGCAAAGAAACCTAGAATATTTGGACCAGCAGGTAGGCGCAGCTGGCTGCCAGCCTCACCTCACCGGCTGCTTCTTGTCCCCGTGTCCCTGTCCCCTGCCATCCATCCTCACCCCTTCCCGCCATTCCAGCGGCATTCCAGCGGCATTCCAGCAGCACGAGTTGTCTTTTTTTTTTTTCGGTTTCGCTTCTTTCCATCCTCCCGGCAGCGCAGCGGCAGAAAAGTGGCCCCTCCCCGCTCTGGCAGTGCCTCTGTGTGATGGGGTGGAGATTTTGGGGCAGATTCTGATATTTTGGGGGTTGTCCTGGAGCTCAGCGGTTGCAGCGGCTCTGGAACGCCCCCAGGTCACTGCTGGACACCCGCGCGGTGCCAGCGTGGCCGTGCTGTCCCCAAACCCGTCAGCTTTGCTGCTGGAAGGGTTCCAGGGTGTCCCCAGTGCTGGGGGTGACCGGTGGGGACGGTGGTTTTGGTGACGCGGTGGCACCTTGGGGTGAAAGGTTTGGCGCAGGTGGGCACCGAGTGCTCAAAGCGCAGCAGCCCTCAGGTTTTTGGGAGGGGTTTTTGGAGGAAAACCCCGATTTTGCCAGTGGTTTTTGGAGGAAAACCCTGACTTCAGATGGGTTTTTGGAGGAACATCTTGGTTTTGCCAGGGTTTTTGGAGGAAAACCCTGACTTTGAAAGAGGTTTTGGAGGAAAACCCTGACTTTGGAAGGGTTTTTGGAGGAAAACCCTGACTTCAGATGGGTTTTTGGAGGAACATCTTGGTTTTGCCAGGGTTTTTGGAGGAAAACCCTAACTTTGAAAGAGGTTTTGGAGGAAAACCCTGACTTTGAAAGAGGTTTTGGAGGAAAACCCTGACTTTGGAAGGGTTTTTGGAGGAAAACCCTGACTTCGGATGGGTTTTTGGAGGAACATCTTGGTTTTGCCAGGGTTTTTGGAGGAAAACCCTAATTTTGCCATGGGTTTTTGGAGGAAAACCTTGGAGGAAAACCCTGATTTTGCCAGGGGTTTTTGGAGGAAAACCTTGGAGGAAAACCCCAGTTTTGCCAGGGTTTTCAGAGGAAAACTGTGAGCTGACCTCATCCCAGGAGCGTGGGGAGTGGGATATGGCCGGGAGACCCCCCAGGGATGTGTCCAGGCACCGTCTGAAGCCACAGCCGGGCACAGCAGCTGCCGGCCAGTGCCACAACCCAGGCCAGGCTGGCACGGACAGACCCGCTCCCAACACGATCCCGTCAGGCTGCAAATCTCCCGTGGCCGGGATCTGTGTCCGCCCTGGAGCGTGGCCAGCGCCAGGCAGGAGCACTTGCCGCAATAAAAGCTCCCTGCGCTGCCTCGCAGCCGCCGGCAGCGCCGCAGCCTCTCCGCGGCTCTTTAAAACGCTCCCTAAAAAGGTTTGGCATCTCCTCTTCCTCCTCTCCCGGCGGCCTCTGGAGAGGCTAATTCGGAGTGACGCTGTCAGGGCCCTCTCCTCAAACCTCCTCCCGCTCTGTTTTCTCTCTCCTTCCTCGCCCGCCGCTCCCCGGCTGCACCCCCAGCGGGGTTCGGGCCCTGGTTTGGTGACAAAGTGTTGTCACCCTTCAGATTTCAGGGGTTCCAGGTGCCAGGGGCTTTCCTGGAATGTCCTGGGGGCTCTGGGAGGAGCAGAGGGAGCAGCGGAGCTCCGGTGCTGGTGATTTGAGTGGCTTTGTCACCTGGCACTGAGGGAGCCGTGGCCACCACTGGGTGTGCGCCGCCGGCTGGGGACTGTCCTGTCCCCGTGGGGTGGCACAGAAGTGGGCAAACCATGGCTGGCAGCAGGGAGGTGACGCTCCCTGTGCCAGCTGGGAAAGGTGGGCACCTCTGGGTGGGGACTGTCCTGTCCCCATGAGGTGGCACAGACCTGGCAGCAGGGAGGTGACACTCCCAGTGCCACGTGGAAAAGGTGGGCACCTCTGGGTGGGGACTGTCCTGTCCCCATGAGGTGGCACAGACCTGGCAGCAGGGAGGTGACACTCCCAGTGCCACGTGGAAAAGGTGGGCACCTCTGGGTGGGGACTGTCCTGTCCCCATGGAATGGCACAGAGCTGGCAGCAAGGAGGTGACACTCCCAGTGCCACCTGGAAAAGGGGACGCTGCTGTCCCCAGCCCCAGCTTTGAGCCACCTCCCCAACACCCAGTGTTCACCTGCAGGGCCATGCCACCCCTGGCTGGGCACGGAGCCGCGGGGCAGTGCCAGGGCCCGTCCGTGTGCCCGTCCATGTGCAGGGCCACGCTGCTGCCGTCCCTGTCCGAGCTCGTGTCTGTGTGTGCTGTCCGCTCCGAGCTGGCTCCGTTTTATCCGTGTTTTCCCCCCCAAAAAGCGCCCTGAGCTCACTAAAAGGCGCCGCAGCAGCGCGGGGGCCATGGCTGGAGCCCCTGGGCCACCTCAGGAGGTGACATTTTGCATCCCGAGGCCTCCCAGACCGGTCACCCACGGCACAGGCGCGCGTCCCCCGCTGACCTCTGCCCTTTCCTTCCCTGTGTGCCGCAGATGAGCGAGAGCGAGACCCTCATCACTATGGTGAACAGGATGGTGGAGACCTCCTCCCCTAGGGCCCAGCTCTACATGCAAGTAAGGCTCCGGCCACCAGGCCCCGCATGGCTAGTGCCTGGCGGCCGTGCTGGCCACCCCCGCGCCACCCGGGGTCACCTCCCGCCATCGCCACTCGCGCGGCAGCCGCGGCATCAGGCACATCTCGCTCTCGGGGGACGCGCTGCTCCATCCCAAGCTTTGCTAATCCATCCATGAGCCACCCCCGGCTGGCAAATCCTGGCGCTGGCAGCGCGAGGTGGGGACGGAGCTGGCCCCCGCGGGGTTTGGCTCGTCCTCGTTCGGCGAGGAGAAGGTGCGGGGTGTGTCAGGAGCACGGCTTTTAAAGCAACGGAATAATTCCCGAAACAGGGAAAGGGAACGGCCTTTTCCCCCTGGAAAAGCTCCCGGCACTGGGATGTCCCTGCGAGGTCGCATCGCTTGAGTCCCCTCCCAACCCGGTGCCACCCACCCCGGGTTGTGCTGCCCTGGGCACCTCCTGGATGGGATTTTCCGACGCGAAACGGCGCCTGTTTCCATCTGACGGCAGCAGGGATGTGCTGGAGGGTGAAACAGGAGCTCCCGGGCTGCTCCAGCATCCCCATCCACCCGGCTCTGCCTCCAGCATCCCCATCCACCCGGCTCTGCCTCCAGCCCCGCGGGCATTTCCCAGATCCGGATCCATTTGCATCATCCCGGAGCTTTGAATGGCCCTAGAGCAGCCTCTCTGCTTTCGAGCAATAATGATCCCCCTCCTTCCTATCTCCTGCCTTTCATCTCCAGCTCTTGGAGGCATTTAATTGCTGAGAGTCCCACCAGTAATTGAGATTTCCAGGAAAGGAAAATGACTCACGGAGCAGCCGGGCGGGGGTAAACAGGCGCTGCCGCAGCAGCCGCTGATTTATGGGTGCTCCCACTCCCGCCGAGGTGGAATTGCAGCTCCATCGCGCTGCCTTTTGTTTTCCCTGCCTCTGGAATGGTGGCGGTGAATGATTCACGAGGCATCTCCTGAAGCTCCGCGGAGAGGTTGCCTCCGGATCGTTCCCGCTGGGAACGGGCAGGGAGAGAGGCCGTGGCTTCATCCCGGTGGCTCCCGACTGACGGGGAGCGCCCACCGCCTGCGGGGCTCGGCTCCGGCCTCCTTTTCCCGGCTCGCAGGGATGGGAGAGAGGGGCTGGGAGCTGCCTCCCCTTCCCTGGGCGTCCCCGGGGTGGGCCGGGCTCACCCCTGGCTCTGCTTGCAGGTCACGCCCTTCCCGGAGGCCTACAGGGACAGCCTGCACCCCTACAAGATCAGCGAGCAGGACACGGATGTAAGAGCAAATCCTGGCCCCTCCTGGTGTCCCCTGTCCCCACGGGCAGAGCTCTGCCCGCTGCTCCCTTTGAGCTCCTCGGGGAGAAATCTTCCCCCCAGTTTAGGTCTTGCCCCATCTCCCAGTTTGCCCCGTGTCACCCTCACGTCCCTGCAATGACAGCGGGAGGTTGGGGACCCTCCCCAGGGCCGCAAATCCCGTCAGTCCCACCCTGTGTGCTGGCTGCATCCCGGTGGGATTTTCATCCTCCTCATCCTCTGCCCCGTTTCTCTCTCCCCGCGGGCGCAGAAGCTGCTGGGGAAGCTCTGTGAGCAGAACAAGGTGCTGCGGGAGCAGGAGAGGCTGGTGCAGCAGCTCCGGGCAGAGAAGGTACGTGGTGGCTCCTCGGGTGGCCACGCAGGAACCTGGCGGTGGCACCTTGGGTGGCCACAGCGGTGGCACCCGCATGGTGAGGAAGCGACGTGGTCGCCACAGCAGGGCTTGGGTTGAAGGGACGTTAAAAACATCTCAAACCACCCCTGGGCCGCTCTCTCAGGTTCTCCGGCCTGGCTTTGGACACTCCCAGGGACGTGGCGGCCGTTTGGGGACATTTCTGAGCTGGGGGAGAGGCCGTGGCGTTCCCGCTGTGTTATTGAGCAGCCAGGACCTGGTGGCTCGCTCTGTTCCCGCAGGAGAGCCTGGAGAGCGCCCTGATGGGGACGCACCAGGAGCTGGAGATGTTCGGGAGCCAGCCCGCCTACCCCGAGAAGCTGCTGCACAAGAAGGAATCGCTCCAGAACCAGCTCATCAACATCCGGGTGGAGCTGTCCCAGGCCAGCACGGTAATGGGGGCGGGATTTGGGGTCCTTTTGTCCCTTCCCGGATGGAAAACAAGCAGGGAAAGGGAATTCCCATTGGCTGGCTGGGGAGCATGGGAGCTGAATCCCTCTCTGGGGACAAGGCAAATTGGGCACCCTCCAGGTGCCACCTCAGCCCCTGGTTCTGTCTCTGCCATGCCCTGGGCACCTCAGAGCTTGTCCCTGCTGCTGCCACCCCCTCCCCAGCTCGGGGGGCTGTGCTGGGTGCCAAAGACCCCCCTGATTCCCCCCACTCCCCAGCTCAGGGGGCTGTGCTGGGTGCCAAAGACCCCCCTGATTCCCCCCACTCCCCAGCTCAGGGGGCTGTGCTGGGTGCCAAAGACCCCCCTGATCCCCCTGCCACTGTGTTCTCAGGCCCTGGCAAACAGCACGGCCGAGTACGAGAGCCTGGAGAGCGAGGTGTCCACCCTGCACGATGACCTCTGGGAGCAGCTGAACCTGGACATCCAGGTGAGGGTGTCCCCTGCCACCCCCAGGGTCCCCCATGCAGGTGGAATCCCCCTCTGCCCCCCACCCCTGGGTTCTCCATGCCCAGCCCTCATGTCCAGCTTTGGCCACCGTGGCCACTTGGGTGCCATCGAGGGGGGCAGCCCAGAGTCCCCCAAGGTCCCCTCTGCCTGGGTGGGTTCTTGGAGAGCCGATCCAGGGATCCCAGCAGGATAAAAACCCTGGATGTGATGGTTCAGCCTCAGCCGGTTCCTATGGCTCAGTTTGGGGCTGGGGTCCGGCTCAGTTTGAGGCTGGCGCTGGCACCCCCGAGACCCCTCCCAGCGCTGCCTTTCCCCACCCAATCCAGAACGAGGTGCTGAACCGGCAGATCCAGAAGGAGATCTGGCGGATCCAGGACGTGATGGAGGGGCTGAGGAAGAACAACCCCTCCCGCGGCACCGACACCGCCAAGCACCGAGGTGAGGCGGGGCCTGTCCCCGACCCCAAAGTGTGTGTGTGGGGGGGTCCCCTATGGGCTCCTGCTCAGGGAGGTGATGACCCTAATTATTCTAATTATCTTATAATTATCTTATAATTACCTTACTGCTGCTCTGCTCCACAGTGGCGCTGGGCCCCTCGGGGACGTACGGCTCCAACAGCCCCGCCAGCCCCCTGAGCTCCGCCAGCCTCACCAGCCCCCTGAGCCCCTTCTCCCTCATCTCCGGCTCCCAAGGGTCACCCACCAAGCCCGGCCCCGGCGAGGTCAGTCACCCTGGGTGTCCTCTCTTTGTCCCCAGCGGGTGCCAGCGGGGGATTTGGGGCTGCTGGGCACCGGGCACGGAGCCGCCTCCCCTCGTGGCTCTGCCTGGGGGCACCGTGTGGGTGACGCGGGTGTCCCCTGGTGTCCCCTGGGGACTTCGGGGTCCGTGGTCCTTGCAGGGCTGTGGGTCCGGAGGGATGGCAGCTGCTCGGCTCCAGCTTTGGGCTCCAGGAGCAGCTCCTGGTGCCACCAGAGCCCCTCTGGGTGCCCTCGCTCGGGGCTGGCGTCGCCTTCACGCGCAGGAAATTGATTTAGGGCGGAATTTGGGGACTCCCCAACCCCGCCTGGCTGCACAGAGGCCGTGCCGGTGTCCCCAAGTGCTGCCAAGAACCCTTCACTGGGGCATCCCCCGAGCCCTGCCCGGCTCTGGGGCCGAGCAGCAGGGACACACCAAGAGGGACACGGACACCGAGAGGGACACGGACACCGAGAGGGGCACGGACACCCGGCGGGGTCCTTCCCTGCTCCAGCCCTTCCTCCGGGACGCTCCCGCCGTGTTGTGCCTCGCTCTCTCCTCTAACTCTCTCTTCCTTCTCTGCTCTCACGCCTCCCGCTCCTGCCCGCCCCAGGAACCAGGCCCGCCTCGACCTCCCCTCCCCAAGTCCTACATCCCCCTGGAGTCTCCTCCGGCCGTTCCTCCGCTGCCCAGCGAGAGCCGCCTCTGGCCCTACCCCGCCTCCCCTTCCTGGCACCAAGGCGGCGGAGAGGCCAAGCGGGGACAGGTACCGAACCCTGCAGGGCAGCTGCCACCCCATCCGCTTCCTCCTCCTCCTCCTCCTCCTCCTCCTCGTCACCTGGGATGAGGCAGGACACGGAGCTGCCCGCCCCAAACCCACGGGGACAGCGTGGAGGTGGCACCTGGCATGGGGACAGCTCTGCGTGCCGCAGCCCTGTCACACCCCGGGTGTCCCCAGCAGGTTGCCACCCCCCTGCGAGCGCTCAGGACAGGGATTGTCCCCTCAGGATTGTCCCCTCCTCCTGGGGAGGTTGTCCCTGGTATTGTCCTCTCTGCTTTGCTCTGCGCTCGCCTCTGTCACTGTCCTTCCATGTCACCGAGCCCCCGGCGCCAGGGCAAACCTGGATTGGGGAATTCCGGGTGCTGTGTGTGGGGCCGGGTGTGGACACGGGTGACACGAGTGTCCTCACAGCCGGGGGTCGGGATGTGTCACCGTGGGGAGCGCGGTGGCTGTGCCGAGCTGGCAAGGGACGCGGTGCCAGCACGGGTGGCACTTCCACCTGCCCTGGGTGGCACGGTGGTGGCTGTGTGCGGATCCAGGGGTGTCAGGGTGCGTTTAGGGCGACACGCTGGGCCCATTGTCACATCCCTCTGTCACCCCAGCAGTTCCCGGGCTGTTCCCGTGGGATGCCAGAGGGGAAGGACCCCAAAAATGTCCCTTTGCTGGCTCTCCTGCCCCTGTGTGACCCCATCCCCTCCCCTGGGCACGGGGTGCTGCTGGAGCCTGGCACAGAGCCAGCATGTCCCTGTCCCCAAGCTCCTGGGGGCTGTGGAGGGATTGTCACCTTGCCGGAATCTTTGTCCCATCCTGTGGGGACAGCGGGGGGTGCCCAGCCCTGACAGCATGGGACACAGCAGGGACGAGAGCAGAGCCCCCTCAGCCCCTGTCCCCACAATTTTGGGGTGCTCTGGTCCCACTTGGCTGCTGTCTGTGCGTCCATGGAGCATGTCCGTGGTCTGTCTGTCACCCCAAGAGCAGCGGGTGTCCCCTGCCCGTGTGTCCCTGCTCTGTCACCTCAAGAGCAGCGGGTGTCCCCAGGCAGAGCGTGGCCCCCGGGCAGGACCTGGGGCTCACTGGGGACCTGTTTCCCCCCCCACAGCCCAAACCAGGCTTGGAGCAGAGCAAGAAGGAGCCGCCCCGGCCCAGCCCCTCCGGCCCCGCTCCCGAGGGACTCCCACAGAGCCGGCTGGAGCAGGACGGGGACAAACAGGCGGCTCTCAACAAGGGTACGGCTCTGGGGACACCCAGCAGGACCCCGGGGGTGGCACTGGGACCCTGCCAGGGGTCCCCGAGGGCTCATCCCGGTGGCTTGGTCTCCCCCGCAGTGGGAATCGTCCCCCCCAGGACCAAGTCTCCGGCGGAGGACGAGGTGGTGCCCAGGAGGAACGGCCTGGCCAACGGGCTCGGCTCCCGGGTAGGGCTCGGGTGGAGGGGCTGGGGGCTTGGCTGGGGGGGCTGGGTGAGCCCAGGGGGGCTCTGCCGCAGCTTGGGGACAGGAGCGTGCGGCCGTGCGGCTCCGTGTGTCACCACCCACCTCGTGGAGACCCCCAGGCTGATTGCAGCACCTTCCCCCCCATCCCGGGAGCGACATCCCGGGAATAACATCCCGCGAGCGGCACCCCAGCGGCTCACGGCACAGGGGCGTGGCACTGTGGCACTGGGAGGATGTCGCCGGCCACCAGCGGGTGACCGTGGGGCTGGGCTTGTCGCCAGGAGAGACCCAAGAGCGCCGCGTTCGCCGCCGAGACCAAGGTGAAGATGAGCGTGGAGGAGCAGATCGACCGCATGAAGCGGCACCAGAGCGGCTCCATGAAGGAGAAGCGGCGCAGCCTGCAGCTCCCCGCGCCCCAGCAGCTCCCCGGCCCCCAGCCCGACGTCCCCGGCCCCAAAACCCCCGCCTCCTACAAGGTGGTGAGTCCGGGGACGCCGCGGGGTGGCACGGGCGACAACGCGCAGCCCCGCGGGGACGCTGAGCGGGGCACGGTCCCCCCGCAGGTGCGGCGGCACCGCAGCATCCACGAGGTGGACATCTCGGACCTGGAGGCCGCGCTGCGCTCCGACGAGCCCGGCAAGGTGTACGAGACGCCGCAGGAGGAGATCGCGCGGCTGCGCAAGATGGAGCTGGAGCCGCAGCACTACGACGTGGACATCAACAAGGAGGTGAGGGCGGGATGTCCCCGAGTGTCCCCCGGGTGGTCACACCGTTGTCCGGCCTCGGGAAGCATCCTGGAGCTGTGTCCAGGCAGTGCTGGAGGGAGCAGGTCCGCAATGTCCGGCACTGGGCACTTCCCTGGCTCTTCCCGCTGTCCCCAGCTGTCCACGCCGGACAAGGTCCTGATCCCTGAGCGCTACGTGGAGCTGGAGCCGGAGTCGCCCCTCAGCCCCGAGGAGATGAAGGAGAAGCAGAAGAAGGTGGAAAGGATCAAGACCCTCATTGCCAAATCCAGGTGAGGCTGCAGC
>VXBT01003039.1:123217-137880 GCA_013400235.1 Oriolus oriolus
CCCCAGATCGATGCTGTCACCCCCCGGGAGGGGACAGCAGCACGCGGGGAGGGGGACACGGGGAGGGGGACATGGGGAGGGGGACAGGGGAGGTGTTCCCCGCCTTTACCTGGATCTGCTGCTGGAGGAGGTTGATCTTGTGCTGCTGCTGGATGAGCTGCTGCTGCTGCTTGGCGATCTGGGCAGGGGGCACAGGGGGTTGGTGACATCCCAGCGTGGCAGGACACACCCAGCACCCCAAAAAAGGGTCTGCGGAGGGTCCCCAGGGTGGTGGGAAGGGCAGGAGAAGGGGTTGAGCTGCCCTGAGCCGCCTCGAGGGACACAAGGGCTGGGAGGGACCTGTCACCCCCACCCCGAGGTGTGACAGCGGTGTCACCCCTGCCCTTGGGAGATGAAAAATTGATGTTCAAGGATCAGGAAGGACCTGAGGTGGTTTGTTCCTCTTAAGGAGCTCAGTTCCCCATCTCCTTCCAGCCTTGGTCCTCCCGGCCCCAAGGAACCAGGCAGGGAGGCTTTGGGATGGGAAAACGGGACCCCAAAGCCACCTCCCTGCCACTCCCAAGGGCCACCTGTCCGGGTCCTGAAACCCCACAGGGATCCCTGGAGGGATGGGAGGTCCCCACCCGCTCCTGTAACCCCAAAGGGATCCCTGGAAGTCCCCAGCTGCTCCTGTAACCCCACAGGGATCCCAGGAGGGATGGACGGTCCCCACCTGCTCCTGCTGCTGCCGCGCCAGCTCCATCTGCTGCTGCTGCTTCTCGAAGAGCATGGTGGCCATGTTCTTCTGCTCCGAGTGCGCCGTCAGGAGCTGGTCCCGCAGCGTGGACAGCTGGTTGATCATCACCAGCAGCTGCAGCTCCTTCTCCGCCAGGCTCTCCTGGGTTCCTGAGGGGGGGAAAAACCCCGGCTGGATGAGGGTCGGGGGTCTGGGGAGGGGGTCAGCAGCACGGCGTGGGATGGAGGTGGTTTTGTTTAAGGAGCGCAGTTCCCGTTTCCTTTGGCTGGGGAGAGAGATGGGAAATCTTTGGGGTGGAGAAGTCTCACGGCCACCAGTGCTGCCCCTGGGTGACCTGGGAATGTCAGATTCGGGAGGATGGAAAGATCTCCCTTTGCTGCACCACCCTCGTGCAGTCAGAAGCATCAGAAACGCTCCAAAAAAAAAAAGAATCAATCTAAAAAGGACAAATCCCCACAAAACGCGGACGTCTCCCCCCTGCTTTGGTGGGAAATGCCGCGTTCCCAGCTGGGATGCCGGAGGGAGGTCGCTGGAGGTGGATCCCACCTTTCACTTCCTTGGATTCAGCCGTGTTCCGGCCCAGCAGCCGCTCCTTCCAGTCGCTGGACAGCAGCTTCTCGATGGTCGGCATCACTGAGGGACGGGGACAGGGACAGGGAGGAGAGGACAACTAGGTGAGTGCACCCCAAAGCTCTGCACCCTCCCGCAAACATGGGAAAATCCCGAGGGACAAGGATCCCAAAAGGCCCCTCGGGAATGTTTCCCACCTTCCTTCAGGTTCCTGTTGAAGTCCAGCTTCTCCTGGCCGCTGCCGGCCGGCTCGAAGGCGGAGCGCCGGGGCTCGGGAACGTCGCCAGCAGGAGAGCGGGATTCCTGCGGGACACGGAATGTCACGGGGCGCTGCTGCCGCCGACAGCGACACCCCCAGGGTGGGACATCCCGGTCCGGCGGGACCTGAATCCCATCTAGAGAACATCGCTTCTCCTCGTGCCGGAAATGCTGGGATTTTCTCCTGTTTTTCCAGCCCACCCAGGAACTTCAAACAAAAGAAATGAAAACAACAAGGCCGGCTGGGTAATGAAAAGCCAGGGCTGTGAGCCTCTGAGCTCCTTTCCCCAGCGCACAGAGCAGTCAGGGAGAGGGAAAACCCCAAGGACAATGGAAAAGGGATGGGGAACACCTGGAGAGGGCTGTGGGGGCTTCCACGCCGAAGGTGACACCCTCAAACCCCAGGGATGACCCGAGAGAGGCCAAAAAACCCCGGGAGAGCCTCAGATTTCAGTTTTAATCCCTTGGGATGAGGAAAAACCAGCCGGGAGAGCAGCCACCCCCTGCTCCATGGGATGGGAGGGTCTGCGGCAGGGATGGGGCCACGTTTGTCATGCCCACCTGTGGCAGGGCCGGGGGGTCGGTGCCATCCCTGGGCGGCGGCCCCGGGGGGGGCTCGTGGGGCCGGGGCTCGGTGCCGGGGGCAGCCCCCGGGGGGATCTCGGGGCCGCCCTCCTTCTTCTCCTCGGTCTTGACGGCGCAGTTCACCATGGCGCCCGCTCCATCCAGCTCCGGGGGCGGAGACGCGGGGCTCCTCGCGGACATCCTGCGGACAGCGGGGAGGTCACCGCGGCCGCGGGGCACCCGCAGGCACGGCCACCCCTCTGCCAGCCTGGCCCCACGCTGGGGCGCCCCGCGGCGCAAGGACGGAGTCCCCGGGTTGTGCCGCGGGCAGAGCTGAGCTCTGGCTCCCGGTTTTCCAGAATCCTCGGGGAAACCGACCCTTCGTGCCTTGGGATGGAGGAGGGAATTCCGAAAGGCAGCTCCAGAGATTGGGATTGAGGGGCGACGTGAGGCGCCAGGTCCAGGCTCACGGTGACAGGGAGCTGTGCCAGCACTGCAGGGGGCCCCGGGTCCCCCCTTGGTGTTCCAGGATCCGTGCCTGGAAAGCCGTCAGGGCAGCAGCAGGATTCCCGCTCCGACGGGAAGTGGAAATCCTGGCTCTGCCCAGACACGGCTGGGACAGCACCAGAGCTGATCCTCTGGGAATCCCTGGCACGAGATGGACCCGGGACTGGGACCGGCCACCAGAGCTGATCCTCTGGGAATCCCTGGCATGGGATGGACCCGGGACTGGCCACCAGAGCTGATCCTCTGGGAATCCCTGGCACAGGATGGACCTGGGACTGGGACCGGCCACCAGAACAGCTCCTCTGGGAGTGTCTCTGGCACTGCACCGGCCAAGCCCCCACCAGGACAAGGGGCTGGCCCTGGGAACGGCTCTCCCTGATCCCACCAAAACCCCTGCGGGTGCCAGCCCCACTCCCGGCGCTGCCAGCCGGGCACCGCAGAAATGACGATGAGTTTCAGAGGCCATGGGCTGTAACACCCCGAGGGGATTCCATCCCATGGGATCTGTCCCAAAAAAATTGTCCCAAAAAAGTTGTCCCTTTCCTTGCTCCCCATGCCAGGGTGGCCGGAGCCGTGTCCAAGAGCGAGCGCCAGGACCGGCGGTGCCTGCGGGGCAGTGCCCACGGGGATTTGCCATGGCTGGGCCACCAACCCTCACACCACACAGCAAGAACGGGAACGAGCATTGTCCTCGCCTTTCAGGCGGGAATAATGGGAAAAGGAGGCAGTCAGGGAAGGGATTTACCCCGGACGCTGCCAGGAATCGGGATCTGGGGTGTGGGACTGCCCTAGGATGGGGACAGCACCTGCCTGGGGGCTGCCACCCCAAACCCAGCATGCTCTCACCTCCCAGACCCCAACCAGGAGCCCCTAAACCCGCTTTGGGGGTGCAAAGCCGGGCGGGGAGGACTGAGCTGGGCCGCCCGGCTCGGGGGGCAGCAATTACATAACAAACAAAGCCCGGCTCAAGCTGCGAATTAATCAAACGGCTGAAAATAAAACCTTCCTCTCAGGAACTTCAAACAAAAGAAATGAAAACAACAAGGCCGGCTGGGTAATGAAAAGCCAGGGCTGTGAATAGGGGACAAAAGGAAGTGGAACAATGGGGTGTTGGACAAAAGCAATAAAGTAAAGGGAAGTGTGACAGCTCCACAATAGGGCACTGTGCTCGCCAGCCTTTCTGATCTTAGCGGGGCTTTTTTTAATCTCGGCTCCCTCGCCCTCCGCCGAACAAACCCGCCGGGTTTCCTCCCGGCCCCGCATCGCCCGGGGGCTGCCACATCCTGCGGCGCCCCTTCCTGCCCCGGCTCACCTTGGCCGGGGCCACCCGGCCCCCGAAATCCATCGCCGGGAAGGAGTGGACCCGCTTGGAAGCCCCAGCAAGGATTGGCCTTGCAGGGATGTGCTACAGGTGGGGAAACTGAGGCAGCGCTTCCCCACCTCAACCCCTCAGGTGTGGGTGAAACTCCTTCTTTTTCCAGCTTTTTTTGCATATTTCCACGCAAAAAGTCCCAGTTTTTGTAGGTTTCGGGGTGCCAGGCAGCACCGAGTGATGCCTTCGGTTCTAGACGGGCACAGAATCCCAGCCCGCCCCTCCCGCAGGTCCCGTTCCCTTTGTGCTTCACCTCCCGGTGCCACTGGAAGTTTACTCTTAAAATGGGGCCAGCGCTTTAATAGGGCCGCGTTTGAAAGAGGCCTCATTGAGGGTTTATTATCCGCTCTGCCGAGCAAACTAAAAACAAAGGGAAAAAAAGGGGAAAACGCGCTGTTATCTCGTTCCAGGCGGGGCTCAGGTGTGGGCTCGGGGGCTGCCTGGGGCACACAATGGGCATGGAACAATCGCCCTTGGCATCGGTGTTGGAAGGGATCTTCTTGGCCTTTAACGTTCCCCGTTTAACCCAGGGCGGGGAGGAAGGGAGGGAACGCGGTTGGGATGCCGAGTGCCAGGCCGGAGGATGGAAACAGATCCCGAGCCCTAATGGGGTGCTCCCTCCCCTGGCAGCGTTTTGGGGGGCTCATCCTGCAAGCAGCAAAGCCCTAAAATTCCTGGATTTCACCTTGCTTCCCAACCCCAGCCCGGCAACTCCAAGGTTTTCGGGATGGCAATGGCTTTTCTTCCCTGGTTCGTACCCACGAACGGCATGTCCTGCAATTCTCCCGGTGGCCGTGCCACCCTTCCTGCCCGCCAGCCAGGCCTGATCCTATCGGCCCCGGTTGTGCCGAGCAGAACAGCTCCAGGGGCCGGGAAAAGGGGAAGAGGTGCCAGGAAACCCCTACCCTGCCCGGCACCGGTTTGGGGATCCAAGAGATGCCAAGGTCCCAGCACTGCAGGAGTTTGGGAATCCAAGGTGCGCCAAAATCCCGGCGCTGCGGGAGCTTGGGATCCAAGAGATGTCAAGGTCCTGGCACAGCAGGAGTTCAGGGGTCCAAGAGTCGCCAAGATCTTGGCACAAAGGAGCCTGGGGATCCAAGAGATGCCAACATCCCGGCACAGCAGGAATTTGGGATCCAAGAGACACCAAGATCCCAGCACTGCAGGAGCTTGGGATCCAAGAGATGCCAACATCCTGGCACTGCAGGAGTTTGGGATCCAAGAGATGCCAATATCCCAGCACTGCAGGAATTTGGGGATCCAGGAGATGCTGAGCTGCCCCACCCCGTGTCCCATCACTCGTGCCTCAGGGCTGATCCTGCCCCTCGATTTGGGGACAATCCCACCCCAGAGACAGTGAAAGGACATTTGGTCAGCTGGTGGGCGAGCTGGGCTGCCCAGATTTTTGGGATCACCCTCCCCTCTCCTGCCCATCAGGTTCTCCCAGCTCCTGGAGCTTTGCTCTCCTCCCTCCCAAATTTCTTCGCCCACGGCTCTTCCCTTCAGGGGCCCAACGTGGAGCCCAATCATCCCAAAAACCCCACAGCCTCATCCCGCCAGCAAAGCCCAGGAAACGGGGGAAAACAGGGAAAAATCCACTGAGGAAACACCCGAGGAGCAACGACGGCCCCACCGCCGGCACGAGCAGCGGCCTCGACACCCCCGGGAGAGGGCAGAGGAAAAAATAAAGACACACACGGACATTTTCCTCTTCCAGGCAGGACCTGAGGAATCCCAGCCGGCCACCGGGACAGACAATAGCCCATCTCCTGCCAGACAAGCGGGGCTGCTTTCCTGCCAGACTTGGAATGTCCTTTCGGAGCCTCTTCCAAGTGTTTCCGCCCCTGGTGTCTTCCAAGAGAAAAGAATGGATGTTTGCTCCACCGTGCCCGGGCGGGGATGGCCAGGGGTGGCCGATGGCCCCGGCTGGGGGGAAGTTCACGGGGCTGCCGTCCCTTCCCTGGGGATCTGGAGCATCCCAGGATGGGGGGGTCATTCCCTGGGAGCGGCAGGTGGCCGTGGGGAGGCGGAATTGTGCCGTCCATCCGCGGGGACGGGAAAAGCTAGGGTGAGGAAACGCGAGCCCGCGGGGTTTGCTGGTTCTGGAAAAATTCCTTTTTGATCCCAAAAGGCAACGGGACGAGGGTTTTCAGCCCCGGAAGTGGCACCAGCGCCACGTCAGAGCCACAGCTCCCCGCGTGCCACTGCTCGCAGCACATGTCCCCTGCCGGGGCTGCGTCCCCACCCCACCGCCCCTCAAAGCGGCAGCAGAAACGCTCCAAATTTGGGCTCTGCCCAATCCTCGGCCGCCCCCGCGTTCTCGACACCTCACCTGCGCTCGACAGCGGAAAAACCCAAAGCTCCCCCGCCCAGAGAGCTCGGGGCGCCGGAAAAGCTGCAAAATCGGCGCTGAGATGGGAGATTTTTGGTGGGCACGGGGGATTTGGGGAGGGGGATGCTCCAAGGGGCAGCAGGAGAAGGAGGGGACAGCCAGGGACAGGATGGGGATCACCTGGCGTGTCCTTCCCGGCAGTATCCAACGGAAAATCACCATCCCAAAGAGACCCCCGGACCCCAAATGCTCCTTTCCATCCTGGCAAGACCTTTGGGGGGAGCAGGAACTGGGATTTCCCGCTGCCCACCCAAACCAGCCGGGCCTTTGTCCATCCTCCACCCACCCTCAGTTCCCTGCAAGCGATTTCTCCTTCCCCGAAGGACAAACGGCCTCCGGAAACATCCGGAAACGTCCCCACGGGGTCAGGGCACAGCGGTGGCGCTCCGGTGACGGCACCGGCATCACGGAAACTCCCGGGAACGGCCGGCACAGGAAGGAGCCGGGGTCACCCCTCTGCTCGTGCCACCCCCTCTTCCACCAGGTCCCCTCTCCAAGGGTGTGGGATCCAGGTCCTCTCCTCACCCTTGGAATTGTCTCAGCACTGGCACGTTATGGGGATTTTTTGGGGGGGAAAACATCAATTTTCTGTCTTTTAAGATGGAAAGGAGCGATCCAGGTCTCCACAGCGCCCGTGGAAGATGGAATCCTAGAGAAATTACGACCATTTTTAGCGATTCTAGCCCAAAAAACCCAGCTGGCCTCTTCCACAGGCCTCCAGGCCGTATCCAGGATTATTATTGAGATGCGTTTCTCCCTGATAAATTCCAGCAGAGTTCTGGGGGCAAATCCAATCCACCCCGCTCTCCAGAACTTGAGGAGAGAGGGGAAAATAACAGGGATTCATCCCGAAATTCGCTCCGATGCAAGGCAGGGAGGAAAAGAGTTCCCAGGTTGGGCCAAGGGGAAGAGGAGGATCTGGGAGGCTTCATGGGATGCTCCACGTCCTCCGTCAGGGATGTTTTCCATCCCCTAGAATCCCCAGGAGACCCTGGTGTCCCAGGAAATAGGACGAGGACTAAACCACAGCAGATCCATCTCTGCTCTTGGTGGCTCCTGCTTTTCCCATGGGATTGTCCCTCTTGGCCAAATCCAGCTCAGCCCCTCGACCTCCCTGTGTCCAGAGGGACCCACGGGATCCCGGTGGGATGCTCCAGGTGGGCGGGAATGGGAAAACAAAGCCTCCTAACAAGGTCTGATGAGGATGAACCGACCCCACACATCCCCTGTGGGCACAGGGATCGGGATCCACGCCCCACACATCCCCTGTGGGCACCGGGATCAGGATCCATGCCCCACACATCCCCTGTGGGCACCGGGATCAGGATCCACGCCCCACACATCCCCTGTGGGCACCGGGATCAGGATCTGTGCCCCACACATCCCTCATGGGCACAGGGATCAGGATCCGTGCCCCATACATCCCCTGTGGGCACCGGGATCAGGATCTGTGCCCCACACATCCCCTGTGTGCACCGGGATCAGGATCTGTGCCCCACACATCCCCTGTGGGCACCGGGATCAGGATCCGTGCCCCACACATCCCCCATGGGCACAGGGATCAGGATCCGTGCCCCATACATCCCCTGTGGGCACCGGGATCAGGATCCGTGCCCCACACATCCCCCATGGGCACTGGGATCAGGATCCGTGCCCCACACATCCCCTGTGTGCACCGGGATCAGGATCTGTGCCCCACACATCCCCCATGGGCACAGGGATCAGGATCCGTGCCCCACACATCCCCTGTGGGCACTGGGATCAGCTGGATCCATCCCAGAGCTCTGGGACACATCCCAGTGTCCCTCTGGATGGAGAATTCCCAGCTTCCCTGCCTCTCCTTTCCCAGTACTCCAAGGGGGTTCATCCTTTAGGATCCCTCAGCCTCTCCCTGCCCCAAAAACCAGCCGGGACCTTCCTTCCCAAGCCCAAACCCCAGGATTCTGCCTCCCGCGAGCCTGTGTGACAAAACCCAGCCGGCAGGTCCATAATTATCCAAATAAACCCCGAATCCCTGGAAGCGGCCGGATCCTTCCCCGGGCGTCGCCTGGCCCAGGGCCACCCTCTTCACAGCCACGACCCAAACACATTTTTCCTTTTGCCGTAGGGAGGGGTTTGAAATATGGGAGGGAAGGGGGGAGGGCGGAAAAATCCGCCTGAACCTCAGGTGGAACTTCCTGGCCGCGGGATTTATGAGCCGGGGAATGATCTCATCAGGGAAGCGGAGGAAACTCCGCGGCGCTGGAATTATTTCCAACCCTGCAAAGTCCCCCCCCGCTCCTGTCACCGAGCATGGGAACGATCCCAGGACGAGCCACGTGATGGCCCCAGGACCGGCACTGGTCATTCCCGTTTCCTGGCCTCCAGACCAGACAGGACAGCCTGGGGTGGTGCTTCCACTCTGAAGGGATAAATCCGTAAGGAAAAGGCTCCTTGAAGCACCTCCGGGTTTATGTCCAGGGAGTTTTATGGGGCTGGAAGGATCTTTAGGAAAAGGAGATGCTCAGGAGAGGGAAAGCAGGGGCGGGGATGGTGGGGAGAAGTCTGAAAGCACAAAGTCCCCTTTCCAGAAAATCCCCTTCCCAGAAACTCCTCTTCCCAGAAAACCCTCTTCCCAGAAAATCCCAGGTCTAAACCTCCAGAAAAAAAGCAAAACCCTTTCCTTTTTCCCCCTTTTCCTCCACCCTTCCCACCTCCCCTGCATTAAAACCCAAGAAAACCCCAAAATATTCCCTCTTTAACAGAGGCAAACCTGGTGCTCCAAAAAATGGAGATTTACCCTTTTTCACCTTTTCTTTTCTGCATCAGAAACAAGTTTTAAAAGAGGTTTTGGATGCAAAAATCTCCCTGAACTGCGGATGCTGAGCCTTTTTCCCAATTCCCAGCGGGGTTGAATCAGCCCCGCGATCCACGGAGGGGTGATGGGAGCTCCAGATCCTTGGGATCCTGCAGAAATCCCTGGAGCGGCTCCCAAACCCCCTCGGGGACATCACCCCACTCCCCAACCCGCCCCGAGCCATCGATGGCGGGGATTGAATTAAAAAAGGGACGAAACCGAGAGAAATTAGGAAAAACCCAGGACAAGGAGGGGGACAACTCACCCGGAGCGTGGCACGGCGAGCCTGGCACGGCTCCCTCCTTGCCCTGGCTGCTGCTGCCCTGCCCTCGCCCCACGGCGCCCTCGGGGTTTATCGGGGCGGCTGATCTGGGGTTTTGTGTCATTTCTGTCGCTCAGCGTTTCCAGGCACGGCCGGGGAGGGGGACTCGGCCCAGGCGCTGAGCGTAAACAAGGCTTTAAGCCCGACTTTAAACCAAAACTTTAAACCAAAACTTTAAACCAAAACTTTAAACAAGATTTTTCTATCGCCCGAGGGACGGAGGGCCGAGACATCCAACCCTTTTCCTGGCCTGCTTGGAAAAAAACACCCCAAAGCGGGGCTCACCCGCCTGCCCCACATCTCCCAGCGGGAGGGAAGTGCTTCCCAAACCTTTTTTCCATGGGGAATCCATGGGTGGTGTTGAGGACATGCAGAACCTGGCGCTGTGTTGAGTTTGTCCCAGTCCAGAACCCCCTATCCTTGAGTTTTTCGTGGGGTTTTACACCTTTCCACTAATTCTGTATTTTTCCAGGCGTTTGGGGTGTCCATCCCATGGCATCACCCGTGTCCGTAACTCCCATCCTTGAGCTTTTACGGCATTTTCCACCTTCCCCTAATTCTTTCTTTTCCCAGGAATTTGAGGGTCCATTCCTGCCCATAACCCCCCATCCTTGAGCTTTTACGGCATTTTCCACCTTCCCCTAATTCTTTCTTTTCCCAGGAATTTGAGGGTCCATTCCTGCCCATAACCCCCCATCCTTGAGTTTTTCATGGCATTTTACACCTTCCCCTAATTCCTTCTTTTTCCAGGAGTTTGGGGTGTCCATCCCATGTCAAAACCCTTGCCCAGAACCCCCCATCCTTGAGCTTTTACGGCATTTCCCACCTTCCCCTAATTCCCTTATTTCTCCAGGTTTTCCCATCGGTGGGCATCAATCCCGCCTGGCGTTTCCCAGGATTGCTGGGCACACCCAGGAGCACCCAAAGGTGCTCGGAGCCAGCCCTGGGGCCTCTCACCCACAGCACCCAAGCCCCCAGTCGCACTCCGAAATCTCACGGGGCCGCGTTTCCGCCCCACGGCCGCAGCCGGCGGCGCCCCGGAAACGTTCGGGGTGCCTGCGCTCGGCGTCCTGAGCTGCGACAAACAGGTCCTCACCTCCAAACTGTCACACGGAGGGACACGGAGGGACACAGGGACACTTCCCAGATTTGCCCAAATTCGGGGCACAGGGAGCTCCAGATTTTGGGGTTGCTGCGCATCCTGGCAATGGAATTTTTTTCCTGGTGTTTTGGGAGCTGCCCCTGGAGCCATCAGGGCCATCACCAACCTCACTCTGATGGAAGAGGAAACCCGAGACTGCTCCTCACCTGCCCCAAGATCACCTCCTGCCCCAAAAACCCTCCCCAAAGGCAGCCCTGACCCTGTTCCCACTGTGCTCTGGCTCGTGGGAATTGGGGACGGACGGGGCCGGATGAAACCCCGTGAGAGAAACACTTCTGGCCCTCAACCATGGATGTTTTGGTGATGTTTGGTTGGGTTTTGGTGATGTTTGCCCCCGTTTAGGGTGCGGGTTTCAGTTCCTGAGCTCATCCCCCACCGTGGGTGACGCGGAGCATCCGCTGCCGGCAATGCCGCTTCCGCAGGCCTCGCGTGTACGAGAAACTGCAGGAGGGCCTGGGAGCCGTTTTTGGCACTATTTTGTCACGTTTCGGTCACTATTTCAGCTCAGGGAGACACCCCCGGGTTATGGGGTGTGCGACACCCCACCCCGCTGCAGGATCCGAAGGGATCCGGGAGCAGCTACACCCCAACCCCATGGGGATGGATTTGGGCCTCACCCCTGCTCTCCCTGCTGGGTTTGGAGGAATTAAAACCCGGCAAATCCAGCTCCTGGGTGGGTTCCCAATCTCGGGGGGAGCAGACGGGTTTGAGAACGAGGTTTTCGGGGTGGTTTTCATGGCATAGCAGAACCCGGTGCAGACCAGGAGCCGCCAGGCCTCCCCTTTCAGGACGGGGTGTCCCACTGCTCTGGAGCACCCAGCCGGGGCTCCTGCAGTGCACCAGGGGCTCGAGGTGCCTGGTGGCACCCGTGTCACCCCCCTGCTCCGTCGCCATTTCCCCTGGGGTCCCTGAGCAGCGGGAATTTGCGGCTCCGGCCTCCACGTTCCCGTCCCGGCCTGGTCCCGAGAAACCGGGATGTGCTGCTCATCCCTGGGGAGGCTCTGGGAAAACAAAAGGATTTGGGGAGGGTGGATTTTGGGGCTGTGCTTGTGGCCTGAGGGGTCCTGGGCTCCTGTGCCAGTCCCCTGGGCTGTGCCAGTTTAGTTTTGCCCAGCCTCCAGGAGAAGTTTTTTTGGGAAAATGCATAAATCCCACGTGCCAAACACGTTTTCCCCCACCAGATTCCCAGGATGGACCCACAGACCTGAGGAAACGCAGCGGGAAGGACCCAGCCAGAGAGCTGGGAGCCCAAATCCCTAAAAGAGCCCTTAAAAACCACAAATTCCACTCTGCCCTGCCCAGCCCGCAGCTGGGCCGGACCTTCCCCGCTCCTGAAATCCACAGGGAAAAACCAGCGGGGAAGGGGTCCCTGCGAGGAGCTGGCACCCAGGAGGGGTCCCTGCCAGCCGTGCCACCCCTGCCCGTCCCTGCCCAAGGATCCAGGCCCGCTCCCGAGCCAGCTCATGCCCCAGGGGACCCCGCTTTCCGCCGGGCGTGAGAGGAGAACAATAGGGCCGAGCCCTCCATTGTTCCAGACAAAAGATAAGGCCGGGCTCTGGCATTCCCGGGCTCCGGCATTCCCGGGCTCTGCCATTCCGAACCTCTCCCCGCACGCAGCTCCCTCCCAGCAGGTGACCCCGCGGGGCTCTTGGAGGGGACGGCGACCCTCCCTCCCCATCTGGAGCTCCCATGCTCCTCTGTGTCCCTGTGGGGTCCCCAAATCCTCCTGGGGTGGCTGAGGGCACCTCTGTGTCACTGTGGGGTCCCCAAATCCTGGAGCAGTGGCTGAGGGCACCCCTGTGTCCCTGTGGGATCCCCAATTCCTGAAGTAGTGGCTGAGGGCACCCCTGTGTCCCTATGGGGTCCCCAAATCCTCTTCTGGTGGCTGAAGGCACCCCTGTGTCCCTGTGGGGTCCCCAAATCCTCCTCTGGTGCCTGAGGGCACCCCTGTGTCCCTGTGGGGTCCCCAAATCCTCCTCTGGTGCCTGAGGGCACCTCTGTGTCACTGTGGGGTCCCCAAATCCTCCTCTGGTGCCTGAGGGCACCTCTGTGTCCCTGTGGGGTCCCCAATCCCCTCTGCAGACCCCTCCCTGTCCCCACGGCAGGGACACCGCGGGTGACACGTGCCAGCCTCTCCGCAGAGCTGTGCCCACCCCGAGCATCCCCTCCCTGCACCCCGTGGGGACACGGCGGGGACAAAGCGCCCCGCGGGGGTGGCCAGGGCTGGGGGCCGGTGGCCTCTGCTGGGACCAGAGCCGCGGTGGCAGCGTGGGGGTGTCCGACCCCGAAAAGCTTCGGGTTTGGGGGGCAGGGGTGGGACGGCGGCAACGCCACCACGGATTTCCGCCTTCCAGGCTCTGAATTTTTCCCTTCCAGATTCTGAATTTCTCCCTTCCAAACTCTGAATTTTTCCCTTCTGAATTCCGAATTTCCCCCTTCTAAATTCTGAACTTCTCCCTTCCAAACTCTGAATTTCCCCTTTCCAAACTCTGAATTTCCCCCTTCCAAACCGTGAATTTGCCCCTTCTAAACTCTGAATTTTTCCATTCCAAACTCTGAATTTCTCCCCTTCCAACTTCTCCTCCAGCTCCTCTGGAAGTCCCCAGCCCCTGCTGACCCCGTTTCCCACAGCAGAGAGCATCAAACGCTGCCTTTCGGCTCCCCTGGCTGTACTTCATTTATATCCTCTCCTCTTTCCGCCCCACCACGAGCTGCATTAAAATCACAACAACCGATTTTGGCTGGGTGCTCTCGGGGGGTCCTCAGGTGGCCCCTTATCTCATCCCTCTCTGATAAGCCGTATCTCTCAATTTGGGTTCAGCTTTTTGAGAGCTTTTCCCTTTAAAAAGCGCCTTTTTTTTCCCTTTAAAAACGGTGGAATTGAGCTAAAAGCAGCCTCAGAGACGTTTGGGGTGCGAGGGGTGTTTGGGGGGGAAGGAGACGGGGGTGACCCCTCCTTTTTGGGGGGGTTGGAGCCGCTCCAGCTCGGGCCACGCAGGGCTGGACAGGCGGACGCAGAGCGGGGAGGAGGCAGGGAGGGCAGGAGGGATTCCAAGAGGCCGAAAATTTTGCAAAATTTAATACTTGGGGGCTCTGCCGATTTCACCCCAAACGATTGCGCGGCTGCTTTTAGCTCAAATCCACCGTTTTTAAAGAGAAAACCTGCTCCCGTGAGAATTGCAGAGAGGGGCAGCTCCTGTCCCTTCACCCAAGGAACCCAAACCGAGAAATCTGGCTCTGAAATATTTGCAATTCTGCCCCTCCGTAACCGAACGCTCCGCTCCCAGCCAGCACGTGGAATTGCAGAAATCCAGAAAAAAAAAAACCAAACCAAAAAAAACCCGCTTGGGGCGTGCGATCCTTAAAAAAGATGCCGGCGGGGCGGTGGCCGCAGCCTCCTGCCACCTTTTCCCCGTCCCTTATCAGAGAGGGACGAGATAAGAAGCCACCTGAGGACACCCAGCCGTTCTTCAGCCCCTCCGTAACTCCCCAGCCGGGCACGGGCAGCACCCGGCGGCTCCCCGGGGCACGGCCGGGCGGGATCCCACCCCCGGAGTGACTCCCCGAAAGGCGCGGGATGGGCTCGGAGGCGCGGAGATATTTCCCAGCAGAGCTGTCAGGAGCTGCGCTAATTTATTTCCCTCCTGCGTGTTCCCCACCGCGCTGAAGCCGGCTGGGAATCTGGTGATGCATCGCTCAAAACTTCGCGACGGCCCCCGAAGCTCCCTCCCCGCCGAGCGGAGAGACCCAAACGGCCGGAAAATCACGGGGAAAACGGAGCGGCAGAGCCCGGGAGAGCCCGGCCCCGGCTGGGCGGCGGNCCTCCGGCCCCAGCCTGCATCTCCTCAGCTCCTCCCAAGGCCCCCCAGCTCGTCCTGAGCCCCCACAGCTCCTCCTGAGCCCCCCACAGCTCCTCCGGCCTCGGCCTGGATTTCCTCAGCTCC
>VXBT01003042.1:1645-11705 GCA_013400235.1 Oriolus oriolus
CCCACCCCGACAGCTCTGATCGGCTTCCCCTGGGCTTTGCCGCTCCCTCCGAGCATCGCCCGTGGGAGAGCTCCGTTGCACCGCCCGTGACCCCCTTCCTGAGCCATCGTCTCCCCTGTCCCTTCGCCAATCACCTTGGCAGCGCTTGGGGGTGTTGTACCTGTCGGGAGCCACTTGTTGCGCAGAAATTGGACAGAGTTTTGACTTTCAGAGCGACTTCAGGCCGAAGGTCCCGTCTCTCCCCGCAGGGACCCCGCAGGTCCCGGCGCGGCTCCCCTCCCGATAAGACTTTGCTTTCCCGTAGCGAGAAACAACCTGACTGTGCATATTTGAGTCGGTCGGAGGGGTTTATGTTGGGCAAGGATGTTTTTTGGGAACATTTCAGTCTCTGGGCTGCCGGTAACTAATCCTCGGCCTCCGGCGGGGAGAGGCTGCCCCGTTCCTCGCGGGCTGAGCGGGAGGGCTGCTGGCCGTGCCTTGCTTGGCGGATGTGAAGCCAGAGATCCCGGTGGATTATCGTTTGCTGGCAAGTCTCACCTGCCTTTTTGGGACCTTGAGGTAGCCGGGTTGGTGGGTCCATGCGTGGGTCCTGGAGGGTGAGGGGCTTTTGGCTCAGTGGCGCAGGGTGTGTGAGGTGGGACTGTCACCCGTGTCCTGGGCAGGGATGTCCCCAAATCCTTTTTGGCAGGAGATTCGTGCCCCAAGCCCTCTATCTCTGCGGGGTGTCCTCTGCCCTGAGCAAGGTCAGGGTGTCACAGCCTCTGCTGTGCCCCCAGCAGTGCCTGGCATTGAGGTGACACTGGGTTTGATGTCACCTGCCTGCCTGGGAATGGCCTCACTGCCCAGCCGAGGGGCTGCAGTGTGTCCCTGTGCTGGTGAACCCAGGATGAGTGTCAGAAGGTGTTTCCTGATGGATATGCCAGGACAGGAGCTCTGCCCTCACCAACCCTCTAAGTGCAGTGGAACAGGGGTGGGAACCCAGGCTCCCGCATGTCCTTCAAATCCCACTGGATTTGGGGCGGGGCATCCACACCTCTCTTGGTGCTGGGGCAGGTGCTGGGGGGTGAAGGCTTGGGATGGGTTGAGTGTGTTGAGCACCCTGTTTTGGGGTGGAGGAGCTCCCTGCTGTGCCACCAGGACATGTGCCTGAGCCATGGCTCCTTGCAGGTGACACTGGGGCAGAGCTGGGACTGGGGTCCTGCAGGATGCACTGGGAATGAGCACTGGGACGAGGCTGTGGGGCTGGTGTCCATGTGGGGCTGGTGTCCATGGAGTGGTTGTCCTGGATGGCATGTTCTGAGGTGCTCGGTGGTCCCACCTGTGCTGCACCACCATCCTCGGGCTCCAAGGGCAGTGTGGTTGGCTGTTGCGCCTCTGCTCTGTGCTAAGCCGGTGTCTGTCGGTCCTGCTGGCTGGCAGTGCTGGGGACACAGGGCTGGCAGTGCTGTCCAGGCAGGTGTGTCACTGGGGAACGTGGGGAAGGGCGCAGGGGCTGCCCCTGTGTGCCAGCTGCCAGTTGGAATGTATGTCACGTTCCAGCATTAATTGCAGTAATTGGCTGTTGGAGGCCGTGCTGGCACCTGCTCTGCCTCCGAGGGGGAGAATCAGCAGCTCGAGCTTTGATGCTCCGCGCGCGGGGGAGTCCCTGTCCCCACCTTGCCATTTGTCCCCAGCCCAGAGACATGTCCCCACGTGCCTGCGGGGACACGGCCCATGCGAGCCACGCACGCACGTGGGCGTGGGCCTCTCTCCAACCCCAAATTAATGTGGTGGCTACAGCAGCCGGCTGGGAGGTGAAAGCCTCAGGCAGAGTCTGGCCCCGGCGGGGATACTCTGGAGCCTTGCAGATTAAAGGGAGCCCTTGACACAAGGCTCTGGCCACAGGGTGGACACTCTGGTATGTGAGCAATGCGGGCATTCCAGCAGGACACAGGGACAGAGCCTGGGCGGCTGCTCTGGCACAAGTCAGGCAGGCAGGACCCGGACCATCCCCTTAGGCTGGGGTCTGCTGTGAGCCATGGGTTTCCCCAGGCGTCCTCCTGGCACTGCAGTGCACGGGCCAGCAGGCTTGTCCCACCACACTGGGACGTGATGCCGTGATGCCCAGGGACATCCTGGCACGAGCAGCAGCAGCTCCAGAGTCCATCACGCTGAGCAATAAGCACAAATGGTTGGATTGTGATGATAACCCCAGTTCTTGGGAAAACTAAGATTATCTCAGTGCCTCTTATCTCCTCCAGAGGCCCAGGATTAAGCTGGGGTGATGAAACAGTGCAATGTCCGTCTGTCCGTCTGTGCCGTCTGTCTGGTGTCATGCTGTGCCTGTGCAGGTGCTGCAGCAGCTTGGAGGGAGCAGGGAGGGGGCCTGTGTGGGAGTCATGGATTACAGGAGGACAGGTCAGCTTCAGTACGGCATCAGTGCTGGCACTGGTATCGGCATCAGCACTGGGATCAGGGGGCACTGGGACACCGCGAGGCCACGTCTGCCCTGCGCAGCCCCAACCCACCCAACCCCACCACGCAGGCAGCGGGACACGGGCAGAGCTGGGCCTGGGGGTGACTGTGCGAGCCCTGGCTCGGCACTGGAGCACGGGTGGGCTGGGTTTGGGGTCTGCCCCCCCTGTTGCCCCAGGCAGTGCTGTCTCTCCTTCGTGGGGAGCTGGCAGCTGCTCCAACCGGTTTGTGGGCCTGGGCGGTGACACCTCCTGCCCGAGGCCTAATGGAGGGCAGGGAAGTGCTGGTACGGACGCCAAGGAGCAAACAAGAGCCACTTGTGTCCTGCCGGGCATGGAGCCCAGCAGCCGGAGGGGACAGTGTGCTGCTCCCCCGGCACGGGGCCATGGCGGGGCCACAGGCTGGGCTGATGTTGGAGCAGCCACCATGAGCTGGAGGGAAACTGAGGCATGAAGGCGTGAAGGGACTCCATCCAAGTGATGGAGCAGAAGGTGCTGGCAGTGATGGCAGAGATATCCCAGCGCCTGGACACCGGCTCTTCCCCTTTCGCATCCCGGGCTGAGCCCCAGCGCTGCCCTGGGCATGTCCTGCCTGTCTGCAGCAGTGGGGTGCACTCCTGCACCTGGGTGGCCTGATCCCAGTCCCCTGCGTCCTCCTCCGTGGGAGCAACCGGGATATTAAGTGTCATCGCTGCAGGGAGAAATACAAGTGGAAGAATCCCGGGAAACTGGTTCTACCCCTCCGTCCGGTGCCGGCGGCAGGCCGGCGGCTGTGGCGGCGCTCCTCCCTCGGCAAAGGCATATAATGCGAGCCATGGTCCCGGCAGCCGGCACTGCGCGGCGGGAGGCGGGCAGGGCAGCGGGCAGTGAGCGATGGCCTCCATGGGGATGCAGGTGCTGGGCATCGCCCTCTCCGTCATCGGCTGGTTGGCTTCCATTCTCTGCTGCGCGCTGCCCATGTGGCGGGAGACGGCCTTCGTTGGGAACAACATCGTGGTGGCGCAGATCGTCTGGGAAGGGCTGTGGATGAGCTGCGTGGTGCAGAGCACGGGGCAGATGCAGTGCAAGGTCTACGACTCGCTGCTGGCCCTGCCGCAGGACCTGCAAGCCGCCCGCGCCATGGTGGTGGTGGCCATCGTCCTGGCCATCCTGGGCACCCTGCTGGCCGTCGCCGGTGGCAAGTGCACCAACTGTGTGGAGGACGACACCGCCAAAGCCAAGGTCATGATCCTCTCCGGCATCATCTTCATCGTGGCCGGTATCCTCATCCTCATCCCCATCTCTTGGTCAGCCAACAGCATCATCCAGGACTTCTACAACCCGCTGGTCTCTGACTCGCAGAAGCGGGACCTGGGGTCGTCCCTCTACGTGGGCTGGGCGGCCTCGGCGCTGCTGCTGCTGGGGGGAGCGATCCTGTGCTGCACCTGCCCCCCCCGCGGAGAGAAGCCCTACTCCGCCAAGTTCACGGCTGCTCGCCCGCTGCCAGCCAGCAACTACGTGTAGGAGCCGCCGCGCCTGCCTGGACCCCCCGGCCGCTCCGGGGAGCGGGGCTCTCCCGGGACACGCAACCTCCGCGGCCGGGCTGGGACTGGCCGGGCGCCGGGGCGGTGCGAGGGAGGGCAGACAGAGCCGCCTTTGTTCCACCGGGGTTCAAGCCGGTTCTTCAATCTCGATTGAGACGGGGAACAAGGAGATCCTGTCCTGACTGCCCGCGGTGGGGGTCCTGCTCCCCCCGGAGCTTCCAGCTGAGGCATCTTCTCCGAGACATCACCTGATCCCCTCCTCGAGCATTTCCCGGCTCCCGGTATCGGGGTGCGCCATGTGGTGACACAGCTCGCAGGAGCCCGTCCCACGGGCGGCACAGGGCTCTCTCTCCCCGCGTGAAGCTCCCCGGGACGTGTCTGTCCCTCGGGGTGGGTGGCGGTGTCGGTGCTGGTAGGGACAGCGAACCTGTCCCGCGTGGTCATGGGGACGTGGTGGCTCTGCAGACCCCGGCAGGGTCTTGAGGGGTGACAAGGGCTCTCACCTGCCTGTTCCCTAAATTTTGACTTTGACCTACTTTCGGGGCTCGGAGCGGCCGTACCGAGTGTGATTTCTCGCGGCAGCTCCCCAGGGCGGGGGCATCATTATCCTGGGAGTGGGAAGGCAGCGGCCGGGCTGGGAGAACCGGTCGGGGAGGCGGGACCGGAGCGGGGCTGTGCCCCCGCATGGAGGGGGCGACTCCCGGACCCGACCCCATCCATGGCCCCAGAGTGAGGTGCCCGGGGCCGGGAGTGGGGTCTCATGGTACCCCTGGCTGTGCTGCCGTCCGTCCCCGTGTCCAGCCTTCCCGCATTAAACGGCAGCTGCTCATACCCCGCTGTGCCTCGTGTTCTTTACCCTCTCCAGCACCCGCCTGCGTGCTGGGACAGCCCGGTGCTCTGTGCCCTGGGCTCCCGTCCCCCTGAGAGATCACCCAAATCTGCCCCTCGGAGCCTCCTGAGATCCCCCCCGCCTGTCCCAGCCCCGGCATCACTCGCCGCTCCCCTCCCGAGCGGCCCCACGGATGACAGCGGCCGCTTCCACGGCACAAAGCCTCGGCGGCGCCGGACGCGGCGTCGAGGCTGTCCCACGGCTGTCCCACGCCTGACCCGCCGCGANACCCCACAACTCCGGCTGGAGCGCCCGGGGCCGGCGTGGGCAGCGCCGGGGGATTTGCCTATCTCGCTTCCGGCACGGCGAGCGCTCCTCTGGCTTGGGAACATCCTTCCTTCCCACCTCGGGGCTCGTGGGGATGAGGGGGGACTCCGCCTGGCTCTGGGTGTCTCATCTGGATCTGAGGGCTTGAGGGCTCCCAGCTCCCCGGTGCCTTCACTGGGCACGGGAGTGGTGGAAAATACGCCTGTAACCCTGTGGTGCCGGTGGCCGGGTGGGAATGTGAGCACGGTGCTCTGCCGAGCATCCCGAGGGATCCGTGGAGCCACCACCTGTCCCCTGCAGGTGGTCATACACCCCGTTTTGGGTGTCTGCTGTGGCCGAGGTCCTGCTGGCTGGGGAAAGGTGCCCGGGGTGGCTCCCACCATCCCGACCCCTGCCTGCCTGGAGCGCGGGGAGAGGGACTGGGATTTTGGCCCGAAGGGTCATTCACGGCCCTGGCGATGCAAAGTCCCAGTGCTGGGTGTCCATCAGGCTGCTGAGGGATGAAAGGTGCTGGGGAAGGAGTGGGGATACAATGGGAGAGGACGGGCTGGAGAAACCAAAACTGGGACAGGGGAAATGCTGGTGAAACCTCTGGCGAGAGCTGCAGGGTGTGCCGGGCACAACCGATACCGGGCTGAGCTCAGGGCCATAAAACCCCGGCTGGTCCCAGCCGCCAAGTGCGGCGCAGGCACCCACGGGTGAACTCTGCTCCGTGAGGGGCTGAGCTGGATTCGGGCTGAGCCAGGGCCACCGCGCTCACACGTGACCATGATGGAGCTGCTGCTGTGTCCCACACGTGTCCCCATACCAGCCACCCCTCTCCCCGGGACCCATAGCCCCTCACCAGGGTTTTCCCTCTCGGGCTGGTATCGCAGAAGGTGCTGAGCCCCAGAGCCGGGATCGGAGCAGAGCTGAGCTCTGCTTCATTTCCTCGAGAGGAGATCCCGGGTCCAAAGGGTGCCGTAGCTGTGAGGGCAAAGCCAGACCGGGAGCAGGCAGCGCTGAGGGGGGTGGGGGGCTGCCTTCCCTGCCCGTGCCCCTGGCGTGAGGCTCATGGCCAGGGAGGCTGAGCACCAGTGGAGGAGTGGGACCTGGGGTGGGCACGGGGGGATGGCCAGTAACATGGGGTGAGTGTGAGGGGTTTGCACTCTGGAGCATTGGGGTATGGGCACAGTGAGCCCCCATCCTGCTCCCCAAAAGCCATCCCTTCCCTGACACTTGCCATGCCCTAGGAAGGGCTGATGGCAGAGGCTGCACTATGGGGACAGTGTGGGGGCCAGCGTGACACCTGCGCCTTGGCCTGCTCGGGGCCTGTGTCCTCAGTGCCATACATGTCCCCACCCTGTCCTGCAGCACCGCCCCATGCCACTCATGTCCCCATGTCACTCATGTCCCCATGTCACTCATGTCCCCATGCTGTCCTGCAGCCATTCCCACCCCGGAGGGGAGCAGGACATACCAAAGGAAGCCCTTGCTGTCCCCGGCTGGGGCTGTGCCTGTGACACCCATGCCCTGTCCCTGCAGGAGCTGTCGATGGCCATGATGACGATGCAGATGGGAGGGCTGATGATGGCTGCGCTGGGCTGGCTGGGCTCCATCCTCACCTGTGCCCTGCCCATGTGGAAGGTGACGGCCTTCATCGGCTCCAACATCGTGGTGGCCCAGGTGTTCTGGGAGGGGCTGTGGATGAACTGCGTCTACGAGAGCACGGGGCAGATGCAGTGCAAGGCCTACGACTCCCTGCTGGAGCTCACCTCTGACCTGCAGGCTGCTCGTGCCCTGGTGGTCACCTCCATCTGCGTGGCCTTCCTCGCCTTCCTCATGGCCCTCTCGGGAGCCGACTGCACCCGCTGTGTGGATGACAACGGCACCAAGACCAGGATCTCTGCGGTGTCAGGCGTCATCTTCATCATGGCCAGCATCATGCTGCTCATCCCCGTCTCCTGGTCTGCCAACAGCATCGTCAGCAACTTCTACAACCCCATGGTGCCCGAGGCCCTCAAGAGAGAGCTGGGGGCTGCCCTCTACATCGGCTGGGCCTCCAGTGCCCTGCAGCTCTTTGGTGGGGGGGTCCTGTGCTGCTCGGGATCCCAGTCCCAGCAAGACCCCTACCCCAAGAAGTATAGGGCAGTGAAATCCTGCGGCCCGATGGGCTATGCCATGAAGGACTATGTGTGAGCCACTGTGCCCAGGTGCCAGCCCAAGGCAGAGCACCACCGTCCCTGTCCCACGTCCCTGCGTCCCCGTGCCACCCCTGCCCCTGCACTGCCTCCTCCTGCCCATCCCCACGCTGGCTGATCCCCAGCAAGGTCCCCACGTGTGCCCTTCCCCAGGGCAGGGACTATAAACATCCTGGTGCCACCAAGGCTGCCTGGGCTCATTTTGAATGGCGCGGTGCGGGGAGGATGGTGACGCGTCCTGGGGGTGCTGTGCCCTGCCAGCTGCTGTGTCCCAGCACCTGGAACATCCCATGTCCCCATGGGGATCCGCAGTAGCCAGCCAGGGTGCTCCTGCTGTTCCCTGCAGCAGGAAACCAAGGCAGGGAGAGGATGCTGAGAGCTAAGAGAGGCACGGGGGGATACCAGGGGCTCTGAGCCCCCATGGACTGGGAGGGGACCCCAGAGAAAGGCTGAACCCCCCCTCCCAGGCTCCTGGCCACCCACCCTGGAGGGTCCACATTCCCACTGCTCTGGGAACAACACACAGCAGGCAGACAGCAGGGACAGGGATTTATTGAACAGGCAAGTGCGGGGCTGGGGACAGCCACAACCCCCACAACCCACAGCCCAGGGGACAGTGCTGGAGACAAACGGGGAGGGAGCAGTAGGACAGCTACGGATGGGCACAGGGACCCCAAAACACGGGGGACAAAGCAGAAGGGTGACAAGAGCCATGGGGAGGGCGAGTGTGGAAGATGTGTGACGCCCTGGGTGAGGGACACAGACAGACACAGCCATTGCCTCACACTGGGGAAGAGCTCCTGAGGGGAAGGATGCAACCTGTTCCCACGAACATGGGAACAGGATGAGCAGGAACAGGTCTGAGGGAAGGGAAAAAATGAAAAAAACCCAAATATTCCAGCAAGAAATTTGGGTAAAAAACTTCCCAAGGGAGCAGTGGAGGAGGAACTGTCGAGGCAGCCCAGCAAGAGGCTGGGGGAACAGGCTGGGCAGGCAGTGCTGGGTGGCTCCTGGGTGGGGAGCAGCCACCAGCTCCCCAGATCTCTTCTAAACTCATTTCCCACCCAGACCATTAACTACAAAGCTGTGGGAAAATGGGAGATTCCAGCAGCCGCTGCGGGATGAAAGGCGGATGTGGCACTTGGAAAGCCTCTCCAGCTGGGAGCCACCTTGGCATTGCTGCTCCAGCTCTGGATGTGGAGGCTCCTGCACCTCAGGGCTGGGTTCATCCCTGGGGAGGATGAGGATGGGAGGCCACAGGACGCAGCGATGGGGACCCACCCCCAACCATCCCCAGGTAAAGGCTCTGGGGGTGGGAGATGAAGAAGGATCCAGATTTTGACTGTGAGTGCTGAGGTGGGCGAGGTGGGGAGAAGACATCCTGGACTGAACATGCCTCAGAACAGCTGTGCGTGTCTGTGAGATGTCACGGTGAGCGCTGAGGTGTTGGGGACAACACCTGAATGGCAGAGCTGAAGGTGGTGCCCAGGAGACCCTGGCGAATCCAGGAGACCCTTCCTGTGCCGAGGAGAAGACAAGGGCCCCAAGCCCAGACCTCGGGGAGAAGGAATCAAGGAAGGGAATGGGGAAACTCCCCCAGGATGTTGTCAGCCCCCAGCAGCTGCCCTGCTCCAGGAGGGGGTCACTGGGCTCAGTTTTATAAGGGGCCAAGTGCTCACCCCCCCTCCAGAGCCACGTGGGCTCTCAGCCCTCCTCGAGGTGGGGCACAGGGCACTTCTGGTAGATGTAGACCACCCCGGAGATGTAGCCGGTGCCCTGGGTGCTCTCCTCCTCGGTGGTGGCCCTCTCCCAGTACTCCACCTCCTGGGCCAGCAGCTTCTGCCAGGCTCCGCTCCGCTCCAGCTGCCCCAGCACCGCCTCCAGCTCCGCCTTGTACCGCCGGTTCGAGGGGTTGCTCCTCGTCGTCAGGCACAGGAGGCCGCCTGCGGGACAGGTAACACTGACACGGTGTCCCTCTCTGGGGGTGGCACCCCCGGAAAGGCTGGGGACGCGAGGAGTCAGCGTGCAGGGGGCAGGCAGGGCACGGCAGGGGCACGGACAGGGCAGTGGGCAGGGCATAGACAGGACAGCAGGCAGAGAAGGGGGCCAGCGGGCAGCGGATGGGCAGGGGATGGGCGGGATCTCACCCCTGAGCACAGGCTGTCACACACCAGCACTGCTACTGCCACCTCCCACCTCGTCCCGCTGCCCGGACCTGGCAGTGGGCAGGGTCAGGGACCCTGTCCCATCGCCCGTCCCTGGCAGCAGGGACAAGGCCACGTCCCAGCCTCGCCACGGGTCCAGCGTCCAGCGGGGAACCCGCATCCACCGGGGCCCGGTGCCCTCATCCCAGCACCCCGGGGGTCCTGGCGGGGAGGGGACACGGGCCCCCCCCTTACCCGGCTTGGTGACCCGCAGCAGCTCCGGCAGCACCGTGCTCGGCACCTGCCCCTCGCCCAGGGCCCCCACCACCGTCACGGCGTCGTAGTGCTCTGCGAGGACACGGGGCGTCACCGGGGGGCCCTCCGGGGCTCCCCGCGCCCGGTGCCGGCCCGTCACCGGCGGGACACGCGGGTGTCACCGAGGGGTCCGGCTCCTCCCGGTACCTGCGGGCGCGGGCAGCGGCTCCGTGCCCAGGACGCAGAGCCGCAGCTCCTGGTAGAGCCCGGTGCTCCGTGCCTGCTCCAGCATCCCCGCGCTGCCGTCCACGCCGTGCAGGCAGCGGAAACCGCGCCGGTGGAGCTGCGG
>VXBT01003046.1:5873-34994 GCA_013400235.1 Oriolus oriolus
GGCCCGACAGGGGCCCGGCCCGGCCACTCTCCCGTGAAACCTGGAAAAGAAGCCCAATTTCCTGCCTCTGTGCTGCTTTTAGATATGCAAAATTGCAGGAAGCGATTGGCTCAGAACTTTGTCACTCAACTCAGGTTCAAACCACGACACAGTGTATGTTGACCATTTCTCCAGACATTTGATCTGAACCAGTTTTAGAGGAAATCACAGCAAGATGAGATGATGAATATACTGTGATTTCTTCTACTTCTGCTCCCTCCCCACACGGATAGGTGTGTATATTTGTGTGTCTCTGTGTGTGCATGTGTGAATGCAAACTTTATAGATGCTGTTGTTTATTAGAACTGCAGTGACTATAAGAGCATTCACAAACTGAGTTTCAATTTAGGTATGACGCAGGATATAGCAATATATTATCAAGAGAACATGCACAGTCTGCACTTTGGAAAGAAATAAAAAGGAGTGATTGATCGTCATGAATTAGTCATTGAATGTATTAATAGTAACATGTACCATTCCTCTATGTTCTGCATCAAGAGACTCTTCTGTGAAAACAGGCTTTCTTTTCAGTTTATGAATTTGAATGCACATCCATATAAATATTTTTATCACTTAAGGAGTAAATATTTTAGCTGAGAGTTTTGGAAGATGGCATCACATATTTTTAATTATAGTGTACATCTGAAAAATCTGGTACCTCCACCATCCAATAGATAATTTTTGCAGCCAAAATCTTTATAATACATAAAGACAAGCTTTGAAGCAACACAAGTCCATCTTAGGTGTTGCCAAGAAAAAACATTTTCTTAGATCAAACATGTAAAAAGCCTTCTTGAATTTAGTATTTTGCTATTCAATGGTTAATGGTAAGTGCAAGATCTTGGCTCTACTGTGGCCCTCTCAAGTATGCCACAGTGCTAGTCTTCCTGGGTTTGTTGCTGGATTGAAGGGACATGGGTAGGTCCCTTCACCATCACATTTCTGCTTCTTCTGCCTTTTTCTTTTAAAATATCATTGAATAACACATCACCCAGAAATCTGAGGTCACCAAAAAGTGAGGGTTTGGGAACAGTGGACAATATAGAGCTAATTATCTTGAGAGACTAATCAGTTCCTCTGTCTTGGTTGGTTATAAGAGCATGGTGCCAAACCTGTATCTCACATTATATATTTTCTGTTTCAATTAAATGCACTTTGGGTGGTATCTGGACCCGAGATATGTTTGGAAATAGGTCCTTACAGATGTCTCTTAACAAAAATGTAACTTCCACTGTATAGACTAATAGGGGTAGAAGTTTTCCAGTGAGCTTGTCTGAGCAGACAACACAAATAGATGAATCCTCTGAACATGCAGAACTTGGGACTGCTCAGGATGCCTACACGGGCTCAGGGGGTTGATTTGGGCTGTGCCATGCTTTATTTCGACAGAGGTGTCATGCCACTGTGTTACTTGCACTCTAAAGGGACTCTGAGAGCACGATCCCTCTCTGTGCTTCAGATACCTATTTGTAAAAGTGGCTCACTAATTCCTTACGGCTAATGATAAAAACTGAAGAGGTGTCCCGGGGTGGAAAATCAGATTCTTTCTCCCACCCATTCCCAGCTCTCCTGCTGAGATGGGCGTGTGGCGACTGTTGATGGCCCACAGGGTGAGTGGGGGCACTTCCCAGTCCTCTGTGTAACCCTGTGCTCTCAGGGCACTGGGAAGGACGCTGGCTATTCAGCACTGGCTATTCCTCCCACTCCCTGGATGGCTGTATGCACAAATGATTGTCTGCAAAATTAGTCTGCCCAGGCATTTATTTGTGTTTTGATGAAGTGCAGGCATGCTGGGAATTTATGTCGCTTTGCAAGAAAGGCGTCGCTGAATCTTCTCAGATACATCACTTTTGAAGGGTGCAAAGCTGACCGCTTGGCTTATGATGTAACTGCAGAAGGAAAGGACTGCTTTTTCTCCCTGTTCCCTTGGCAACGCTCACTCTCGTATTCAACACCAGTCCTGGAGACTAGGGAACGTAATCAAGAGGGGGGTGCTGGTCGTGGGGATCCTGAGCTTGTTTTTCTAGGGATGTCACACTTTGAATCTCTGCTGTAACACCTCCGACCTCAGCCAAAGGAGCTTGTGAAACGAGAAGGGTCTTCTTCAACACCCTCCTTCCCCCTTCCCCGCCCCCACGCCTCCTCCTCCNNNCCTTTGCTGTCAGAGTGGGCGAGTGCCCTCCCATGCACAAACCATGGAAGTGAAGAGAAGGTGGTTCCCAGGGATGTCATTGGCGTTTTCCTATCCGGGGAACCCCTAGGCAGAAAGAAATCCTCTTGAGCACCAGACAGGTATGAAATCTAGATCCATTTAAAAAATTAAAGGAAGAAGCAGAACTTCCACTGTCCGCAAAGCAGGTTCTTCATAATTATTTTTTCGGACATAGCCACCACCTTCTGCAGATTTTTCTAGGGGGGAAAAAAAGGGAGAAAAAAAACCCCCACAAAAATGCCTTGTGTACGTAAACACTTGCTGAGCAACGATGCCTGCTCTTTACATGACTGCTTTAATTTTTTCATTAGCTGCTTCAGATATGTGGAATAAATGAAGAAATAAGTGCAGGCATTTTTAGGTCCTCCATACCCCATCTAAGCTGCCAAGGGCCAAAGCCCCATCATACAAGTCATTTAATGCAGAGGTTTGCTTCAAGATTATATTATCTTTCCAACTGGAAGAATTAATAGAGGTGCATTTACATGTCTTTAATTGCCTTTCACACACACACACACATATATATATATGTATATTTGTAATGCTATGGTGCCTACAGGCTGGAGCCCCATGGTGCTATACAGAAAAGATAAAATGCATAAGGGATAGTTGCTCCTTTCAAATCTTTTTTGGACATATGAGACAATAATATTGTATTTATTGACTTTCTCCTTAAGAGAAAAAATCCTAGGGGCAACAAACATTCCCAGAATGGCCTTTTGTTATTCTGGATCCAATGCAACCATGTGGAAAAGTCCCATGATATTGCTGACCACCAGCCGGCTCTGCTGAAACTCTACCTCAGTAACTGAATACAGAAGGAGAAACAGGTTAGGTGTTGACTTTTATTTTGGCCCTTTCCTTTCTTTCAAAGTAATTAGAGATTATTTTTTCAGACTGATGCAAAAAGGTTCAATTTGTCTCCCTCCCTCCCATATTAATTATTAGAAACAGAAGAGCCAAACTGAAAGTGTGTACTAATATTTACCATAAGAAAATTTGAATGCTGGATTACATTTTATTCAGAATTTTAAAGGGGAGCTGAATGTTTCTCTAATTTGTGGGTATAACATTTTTAAATTAATGCCTTAATTTGGTCTTAACTTTATTTTTCTTTCAAATAATAGGATAGATTTGTTGTATCCATTAAAGCCTTTTATTCTAGCTATTGCTTCAACTTTTGAAATTTTCAACAAACACCTCAAGTTATTGTTCCTATTCCATAAAAACAAAATACAGCTTCTGCAGAGACAAATCCAAATTTCCTATTATCCAAATAAGAAAATATTTTTTCTTGCACAAAATGCAATCCAGAAATAGATTTCCTCCAATCAGATTAGTCTGGATTTATATGGTATTTTCTTGTCTGTTTTAGCTCATCAAAACCTGATTTGCCAGTGTATTTTATTTATTCAGTATTATTTTGATATTAATGTGAAAATTTAGATAACCAAATTCTTCAGTTTTATTCTTTTAGAAAGGTCTAGCAATGCTATTCTTATCCTTGGTGTAAACAAGATACTGGATGATGAACTAGTTGAATGAGAAAATACTTCTTTTGCAGCATCCAAAAGTATGTCCTAAACAAACTAGTCTCATTTTTTCCCCTTTTAATGGTCATCACACTGCTGAGGTGTATTGGTCTAATTTTGTTATTACAATGTGCATAGCCAGAAAGATTAAAACTGACTATGCATCTCTCATATTTTACATAATTCCTGTTTTCCAGAGAATGCCAGTACTTTTTTTTTGTTTAATTTTTCAACTTTTTTTATTTGCATATTTCTTTTTCATTAAGAAAATTTCACAACTGAATTCATTAGAGGTGTGGGCTAGAAGTGAGTATTTATGCTCAGAACTGAACTTACCTACAGTTGTGATCATAAGACATGTTCTTTCTTTAAAAATGACAGCAAGTCCTTTTTTCCCAGAAGTAGTAATTTAGCTAGGCATTTATATATCACATCTGATACTGATTTTAATGTATTTTTATGTATTCCTCAGTAATGCTGTATTTTAATCACTATGGAATCTGTTATGGTATTAGTAGTGCATAATGTACAATGTACCAGTGCTCATGGAAACATGAGCACTTGAATGTTAACTACTTGCAAACTTCAGATAGTGAGTACGTGGTATAAATTTTGTACCATGGTTCCTCCAGCAATAGCAAACCTACATGTATGAGCCACATGGAAGAAATATTGGCAGTATAATGCTCACTGAAAATCTGCAGAGTTGGATTCATCCACTGAACTGAATTCTGGGTGATTTGAAAGAATGCATTCAATCTACCTTTGAAAATCAATATGGGAAAACCTGTTAAAAAAAGTTAGCAAGGCAGCTGGTACAGGCAATACCACTTCTTTGACCAATGTTCCCACCTGAAGGGGAAAAAAAAAACGCTTCTGGCCTGCAGGACAACTTCATTCAGTTTAACAAGGTGTGGCAAGATCCAGACTGAGTAATGGTAAGATGTTGTTGCTCTGAATGTCATTTAACTTTGTTAATCTCTTCATTTGGGAGTGTTTGTGATTGGCAATGCTTGATGCAGGGTCACTGCATAAATTGGAGCTTGTATCATGCCCCGATTTTTATTAAGTGAAAGAACTGTTTATTTCAGTACCCAGAATCATATAGTACACATAATTTGTGTATCTCCTTTGGGGCTGGGACTGAGGGATGGACATGTTCTTTTGGGAGACATTTTCATTTTTGTGAGAGACTACGTCTCTCCTTTGTGACACTGCTGTGTTCGTTCAGGCTGGACTTTAGTGAGAGAGCACTTTGGTTGAAGGTTTCTCAGGAGTGCTTGCCTCAGACCCTGTCTTTGGCCACCAGAAAGCAGAAAACTAGCTTGAGTGGTCAGCTGCTGCACCAGGCACAGGACTAGCGCTTGTACAGTCATGGAGAGGACACAGAAGTCATCACATGGCTTTGCAAACTCCTTACATCAAAAATTCAGAGTTCTAGCAGATCATCATCTTAAAACTGACCATGTCCGTTCCTGGTACTGAGATGCTGTCTTCTGCTCCAGGAATTTGTTATGGAAATTCATCACACAAAATGGAGAAAAGCTGGTAAGATTGCCTTCTCACAGAGAAGACTTTTCCTGGAATGGCTGGGGAGTTTTCAGCTGTCTGTGTGGAAAAGAATGCAGTGTTTCCCCATCATGTCAAACCAGGTTCAATGACTGTATTACCCAAACCTACAATCACCAGAACGGTTTAGCTATTGAAACGTTCATCTTCTAGGGAGTAATAATGAGAATATGTTTTCCTTTGGACTGCTTTTGTGAAATTACATTGTTACCTTCATCCATAGCCCTCAAATATTCTTTATGCGGGTCAGGATGCTGCCCTGCCATTTTGCGTGGCACCATTGAGGGTGATCTCACAGCCTTTTGCAGCTGAAATTGTCCTTAGGCCTTGCTTTTCCATTCTCTGGAGAGTTCAGTGTTCTTTTTAGCTATGTGAATGCCCCCTCTAGCCGTGCCTTAGAATATCAGTGTCCAAATCTGAGGTGCAGCTGGTAGTCTTCAGTAAAAGTGAGAAAAGCTGCTATCCCAGTTAGCTATCAAGTTTATAAATGATGTAAGGACTTTGAGAGAGTTTGAAACTGAGTGAAGAACCCCCCAAGTCAAATATGGATAAAAGCAAACCTACAAGAGGAAATAGTGAACAAGGCTCAGTCTTGAAAGTACTGGAAGTGTCCTAGCAGGATTCTGTTGGAATGAGCAGAAAAAACGTTTTTGAGATACCAACAGAAGTTACTTTAGGGGGTGATGTTTCCTTTATTTCTTTTTATCTCCTAGGCTTTGTGCCTGTTCATTAACCTGGCATTCTTAGTGAAATATATTCATCCTTTACTGCCACCTTAGTATTTCCTTAAAGCTCAGCGTAATGTGGGGCTGACTGGCCACAAGTGATTCATTCCTGAGACTGGCAGTTCACAGCTTCAGCAGCTGCAACTGCACTTGCTACGCTCTATATGAGACCACAGGTACTCAAGATACAGCAGGTGCTTCTCAGCTGTAGTGCCAGATTTGGGGTGGGACCTGGAAACACAGGCTGTGCATTTGGAAAAGGTGTTTTGCAGTCATAGATCTAAACAAGAATCTCCTGGGATGTTACAGGACAGGCAGAACACTGCCTGCAGCTCTGACATCTCCTCCAGTGGGTATCATAACTACAAAAATTTCTGTTACCTCTTTAGACCATTGCAACAACAACACTCTTGATGCAATGGATAAGCCATTTCTAGTGAGTTATGTGGCTGTATATTGGAATTATTTCCATCTGTGGTATGGGTTTAGGTTCACCTTGTGTTGCTGTATGCTGTGTGGCATGTGGCATATGCAAGATTTTCTTGAATGCTGAACACATTGTCAGTGCCATTCATAAAAAATGGAAATAGTTTTCAATACCCAGGTCTTATATTACACAAATAGCCCTGATATTTTAAGTAGTCTTCAAATTGCAAGATAGTAGTGTTTCTATATTCAGTTACAGTACAGTAATTTTTACTTTGCATTTGAGTGTAACATGCTTGCTTCTTATGTGTTTCATCATCCAAACACTGAAACTAGTGATTCAAAATGAGTTCCCCTGCCATGAACATGGCAAAGTATGATGTTACTGGCAGTACAAGGTTTGGATTTGAGTGGTTACGCAACAACACATTGTGCAGGAACCTTGTAGGCATAATTTAAATATTGCTCAGGGATCGATCTGTTCCTGCAAGGAAATTGTTTTTACCTCTCTGTCTGTGAAGCAAAAGGCATGTTGATTTTATATGTTAAGCACTTGTTTAGCTTTAACACCAGAATAACAGGTCTTAGTGCCTAAAGCAGCTATAAGATAGATTCATCTTTCTGATTCAAAGGCAGAGATTTGAAAACCTCTTTGTCTGATCATTTGTAGTCCAGTTTACTGTGAGACTTCTACAAGGCCAGTTATTTTTGTTGCTTGCGGACCAAATGGACATACAGTTTGCATTGTAATTTTCTGTGCACAGGAGTGAAGATTGGAATAACTTAGCAGAAAGTAGCTGAAATGTAAACTTTTGCAGAACAGACTCTCTTATGAAAAAAGAAACAAACATTAGATCACTGGCCAATCCCCTGGTAACATTAAGGTACAGGGACAGTGAAATTCTTTTGTCACACTTGTATAAACAGAAATAATCTAGTAGAGTCACTTGGACATCTCATCCTACAAAAACTTCTTCCTCTGTGCTCAAGCCTACCACACTGCCCACCTGGTTCACCAGGAGCGATCCAGCGCTTGCCAAATTCAACAGCTTTTCAAACTGTGGGCACTTGGGATGGCAGTGGAAGTGCCATTCTTTATAGCCTGCCTTCTGTAGCACACAGATTTGGAGCACATCAGTGCTCCCGAGATGACTCAGGAAAAGATTTCCTGCTGGTCAGTGACTGTAGCATGACCTACATCATGTTTCTGTAAACTCCTCCACCTTAGAAGTTCAGGGACACTTCTGAAAAATATCCATTCTTCCCACCTGAAAGCCACTCTGCAAAAGGGACCACAAATTCTAAGTGTGGAGCCCTCCTGCCACAAAAGCAGCTACTTTGGAAAGACAGTTCAAGGAACCTCTTTTCTAGTGTTTGAGTCAGTTGCATAGATGAAGATAGGGCCATCTCCTTCAAGGTACTGGATACCTTTCTTCTAAGAGGTTAAAAGGATTAAGGTTCATTACACTTCAGTGTAATGCATTGCCCGAGACTGCTGAGATTGCTCTACAAAGCCCTCAGTGCCGTATTCGGAGGTGCAAAAAGCCTAAGGGTTGGCTCATCTTATTGACACATCCGGCATAGCCAGCTGGGATAAACAAGACATGATTTTGACCTACTGCTCCACAAATCACTTGTTTCATCAGTTCAGTGGGCAGTTTCCTTATGCCCCCAGGCTGGAGAGTGTCAGGCAGGGTGGTGGAGTGACTCATCTCCTGACATATTCACTCTTCGAAGAATCAAAGGTGTCATCATCAGGCAGCAAGCAGCCAAGGTGAGCACACACTGTGTCATGTGGCAGAAGGAAGGGTTAGTGGTGAAGGACATTTCTCATAACCTCCTACAAATAATTTTGCAATCATCAAACTTGCATTGGAAAAATGGACTAACATATTTTGCTTTCTGGAGAGCAACTCCTCAGAATTAAGCTCTACTGTCCAGAAAACTGTGACACATCAGTCCTCCCCTGGGCAAAGAGAGGAAAAGAGCAGTCTGGATCTGCTCACCTCAGGGCTTTTTTTTCCTCATTGCCTTTTTTTCTTGAGGCTATTCCTTCCTTAACTTTTATGTCAATATCTATTTTGACCAGTGAACATCTTCCTGTAACACTAATGTTTCTCATCTCCAGGGGTGACTGAGTGCAAGATGTGTCTGTATGCCAGGGTCCTGTTCTCCATGATGTTTCCAGACAGTGATGCCTGTTGGTCAGAACTGTACTGCAAACCTCACATCATCTTGCAGGGAAGTCTTGTCATCAGGGGGTGTAACAAATTGCTTTGTAGTGTAACGGCATCACTTCTGGGTAGCAAATCAAGGCTGACTCACAAATTCATCACAGGAATGTGCTTCTGGGTCTCTACTACTGCCTACCGAAGAAGGGAGAAGGTGACTGTCAGCAAAGGTATCATAGACTGGTGAAGGCATCTCACACTTTTCATAAGAAATCTTTCAGATACATGTGGTAGAAGTGAAGAGAGAGATTTTCCAAGGGAAAACAAACTCCTAAGCCACAAAAATAAGTTTCAGCATTAGAACCAGTACATAGCCATACTATGATATGGCTCTGGTCAGATCACAAAAATATGTTAATCCTGTCTCTGAAGGGAATGAGGTATGCCTTTCATTTCAGCCAAAACAAGGTTGCATATGAATCATGATGTGTGGATGAATCAATAGGTAGATAAATAGATGATATATTTATACACTTGAATTTTATTTAATGCAGTAAACTTGCCAAGTAAAACCAATCAACTAAATAGCACCAGTGTATCAGCTGAATATTGTGGACTTGGTCTCTGTGTAGAGAAAATTATTATGGCTCCACTGGCAGCTGTCAGTTTGGTGGTATTATTTGCTACATGCTCCACTGTTTCAGATTTCTGTCAGAAAAGAACACTGGATCCTCTAGCCTCATGCACAGCAAGTACCATCACATTCCTCTTCACTGTCTGAACTCCTGTTCTGATTCAGCTGAAGTGGGTCTTGTTTGGTAATGATTTAAAGCACAGAGAATCCACAAACTCCTTTGAGTTATTTGTCTTTAGTATTAAAACAGAAATAGTTACAATATAGAAAATAAAACTTCTTTTCATTCTGAATCTGCCTTCTGTATCGAAGTACAGTCTGGGTTCTTTTTCCTTAGTAGCCTAAGAAGTTTTTGATGCTTATTCTGCTTTCAGCACCTTTTCTGCACCTCAATTCTCTTTCAATTTGCTGACAATTGTTTAGGGCTAGACACTATACCAGTTCAGATTTTCCTTTTTAGGACTGTTCTAGACCTAGAAATGTTTATTGATCTAACCTTTAGCCCCATATACAGTCAGGTCACACAGCTGAAAGGGTGATGGGTGGGAAAGAGCAGGGACTTCAGATGGAAGAAAGGGAAAAATCCACAAGTTATCAAGAAGAAGGTAGGTGGTCCCAAGTCTTTGACGGCTAGAAACTGTTACCAATATTCTTGCTTCTGAGGAAAAATTTAACATTAATTCATCTTTTACCTTTCTCTTTGCAAAGTTAAAGGAGCCTATTTTCAGTCTTTCCTGAGAGGCAGATTTTCTGTATTTCAGACATTATTTTAGATCATTTTCCTGTATCTCCCAGTGTCCTTTTTAAAGAAGTGACTGAAAACAGACACCGTTTCACAACAGTAGCAGAAGGAAGTTATCTTTGTTGTCTTGGACTTTGCCGTGTTTCATACAGACATGCCATACAATGACTTGCTTTAGCCCAGTATATGACACCAAGCTCATCTCAGGAAATTACCAACAGGCTTAGTTTTCATTCTGCCAACAGTGATATTCTTTTCCATTCTGTTTTAGGAATAGTTTCATTTACCTCCTCCCACTTCCAGTCTTCCTGAAGCCTCTGTTGGTTACTAGGCCTGAAGTGTTTTATTTCCTTGCTTTTTCCCCATTTTGGCTATGAACTATGGATAGATAAGCTCATGAACTTTGGAATTAAAACATCTAGCAGCAGGCAAGCATGTCGTAACAGTTAGGTCAGAGCCACTCACAGTGCTTTGCTCAGACTTGCAGGAATGAGGGAAACTGGGACCTCTTTGTCATGCTTTGAGCCTTTCTAGAAAGGTGTGTCTCTCCCTTTTGCCTGAACTTGAAAAGTGAAGTTTGCAGTGCAGTGCATTCAGTACACACACAGCCTGCTGTTTTCTTTTAAAGGGGGTGTCAGAGCATTAGTGGTGAAATGTGCCAGTGAAACATGGAAAAGTAAATACTTTTCAAATGCTGTTTACCACTCACCAAGACTTAATTTAGTTCTATGCATCAGCTCTCTAAGTGCATCTGTTTCTTAGAAAATTGAGGCAGGTAAGGTTACAATACCAAGGAAGCTGTTAAAATGTCAGCCTTTGCCAATCATTACCACATAGCTACACTGACAAAGATTAAGGTAATTGCAGTATTTGCATAGTGACAACAATGTGATGAGTGATTTATGGATATTTTCGCGTGCTGTGAGACTCACCCTGTTCTCCTCTAGGTTAGACTTCCAGTACTGGGACACTGCGGACTCTGGAAGATGCATGCTGGGGTGCTTATTGGACTGCAACTCTAGGGGTTCAGTGTCTCCTCCGAGAAACATTTGGGAAAATTAATGCAGACAGAAAGGCATTGCAGGGTCTACACAGTGGTTTTCAAATGTTTCACTAATTCCAGCATAGTACATGGCTGCAGTACCTTTACTGAATATTGGGTATGAAAAGAGATGAGGGGTTGCTCTTTTAGCAAGACAAGATGCTGTTTGCACTTCACGTGAGCTGTGTCTGCTGCCATCACATTTTAGCGACTTTGGTCTTGGTCAGGGTGCAGAGAGGACAGGTAAGAATAATGGCAGCAAGGCATGACTGCTCCAAAGAGTCCCTGGGAAAACAGACAAGAGAGAAGTATGGAGAAAGAAAGGAAGGCTGGTAGAGAAGGGTGGTCAAGAACTTTATGCAAGAAAGCCCATCCAGCCATCCCATATGTTTCTGAGGAAGTAATGACCTTTTGAGAGTGTATCTTGTCCAATATTACATCAGAAACAAAACAGTTCCTGCCTGCCTAGGTTATTACTCAGCTTCTTCCCTGGAAAATTAGTTTATACTCTTTTTGATTTTGGTTTTCCCTGAGTAACAGCGTGGACTCCTCTGCTGCTACCCCACTACACCTGTAATTTTTGTCGATACTCCTCTTATGGGGACAGTGATGTGAGCAATGATGCGATATATTTAATGGTGCAGTTGAAACACACTTCATAAGTTATTATGAAGTATGTTTAAGTGGAGGCTGTGTCTTGTCACTTACTAGTTGCAAAGTATTTGCACTCTTGTCAAGGCCATCTTTGCTTTGGAAAAATTGCAAATAAAATATATGGCCTACTGTTAACGAGTTTTTTGTGTTCTGTTCTCTTGAGTTCCTGACAGTACCTGTAATGATGTGCAAATAGCAGAGCAGATATTGCTCCCCTCCAAAGAGCATGACTGGAGTATGACTAGCTAAGGTCCTTGCAGTAGTCACACACAACAGAATACAACATAGTCCTGCTGAGGCACTGCATCCCAGTGGAAGTTGGTTTGGGCTACTTTTCACTTATAGTAGGGACTTCGTGGTTCCAGGGAGCTGTGCAAACATATATTGGATATAACAAAGATGAGCATACCAGAGACGAGACAGGAGCCTGTTGAAGCTGAGGTAGATCTCAGAGTTGTATCCACAGCCAGCTGAACAGATTCACACATGTCTGCATGTACCCCATTGCTGGGAGGAGACACTTTTTCTGAGGCACATACAGAGGACTGGCTCATCTACCTAAAGCAGCTTTGTCCATAATGATGATAATGATGATAAGCCAGGACAGCCTGATGGACAGAGCTGTCATTCTAGAAGCTACTAGCAACATTACCTTTCCACTCCTTGAACTCCCCTGTTAGTCACCAGTTTGAACTGAGTCTCACAGCCGAACCAAAGCACTCTGGAAAGATTGAGTCCTAAAACATTTCTAACCCCTCTTGGCTTATTGTTTGAGCAGCTGCATGTGATAAAATTCCAGAATCTTACATACTGTAGGAGCTGTATGCCACAGACAGTCCTTTGGTGGCAGTTCATCCTGTCTTTGCATTGGTGCCTGCACATTAATCCTATTAGTACCAAGTACAAACCCAAATGCAAAGACTAGGTTCAGGTGGTGTGATTTTGCTTTTGCAAATCAGCCCCTACCTGTGATGACTCAAAAGTTTAACAAGTATGCTTCCTTCAGTTTGTTTTTCATTGTATTTAAGAAATATGTGCATGTTGCACCAGCATAGCTGGTGGCCTGTCAGTTTTGAGTGTGGTTGGTGGGCCTTGGAGAATAATTTTTTATGAGGAAAATGCTGCAGAAACCCCTCTGGACTAAATTCAGCACTCCAAGTGCCCCCGGAGAGGCTAAAGGAAAAATGTGCAGGCTAAGAGGTGAATAGTACTGGAAAGCCTGGGAGCCATTCCAGCCCGGTTCCCCACTGGTTATCAGGTTAGTGAGACAACACATTTTAACCTTCTCACTGACACCATAGATTGCTGTCTTTACTAATTTGGTGTACAACACCAAACTCAGCATCTGCCCCAGAGGACCCCTGCTGACCCTCTCTCTCCCTGTCACCCGGCAGCCTTTTACCCTGCTAGAGAATTGCAGAGGTGATCTGGAGCTGAGCAGGCATCTACTCTGTGGTAAAATGCCTCCGAAATTATTCACTTAACCAGAAGAGAAAGCAAATGACATAGACTGCTGCTGAAGCAGAAGAAAAGTCTTGCATAAAATCAGAGATTAAAATCAGTGTGAGGGAAAACAGGTGTGTGAACAAGGATCAAAAGATGTATTGGTGTAACTGCATCTGTCTCTCAAAGCAAAATAGAAACTCACTGAGTCCCCAGACTGAAAGGTGCACCTGAAAGGCCTTCAACAGTTCCCAGCCCAAGGCTGTAGAGGCTGAAAGCATTTTCAGTCCCAGCGAGTGATACCCAGGGAAATGTGCATGCAGGAAAATGGATGCTCATTGAAGAGCTCTCTTCTGCACTACCCCCACACAATCACGCACTTTCCCAGATCACCCCGGTAAGCTTCCATAAAAAGAGAGATCATGAAGAACCAGCTATAGTTAATGTTTAAAGAGTCAGTTTCATCTGGAAATATATTAGAATAAAGCTTCTTGACCTGTACGTCATTCATTTTAAACTGAGAGGTCTGTATTGCTTGGCAGTTTGCCTCATTTGAACACCGTGGGTTTTTATTCTGCAAAATGACAGGCTGAATATCTCAGAAGAGAGGTAAGTAAGCTGTACTTGCAAAATGGAGATTTGTATCCTGTAACACACTGCAAGAGAGCTAATGGGTCATGGCAGAAGTCTAATTGAGCTGGGACCTCCAAAGCAGCCCCCTAAGACAATTAGGGTTAGACAGCATTGGGGAATGGACTAGGAGCAGGGAAGCTGTTGTGGCTGTATGCAGCATGAGGCATCAAGAAAGGTGTTAAAAACCTGTGGAGGGAGGCAGGAAAGAACTACAGAAATCACCTAAAGTCAATAAAATTTCTTTTACTGTGATAAAAGTAACTCAGTTACTGACAGTTACTCAGGTAACTGTGAGGTTATCTGAGAAGCCTGGACCATTTCATATGTTGAAGGGAATCAACTTGATGTCACTTTCTAGGGTGTTACCTGCAGAAATGATCACAGACCTTTCTTTTTGGTAGCAAACCAAAGAAGAAGGAAGAAGGCAATTGCCAGGATCCAGAGCCAGAGTAATTTAGACCAGACAAAAGAAGAGAAAAGTTTTATAAAGAGTGAATCACAAGTTACTGAGCAACATGACAGATCTTCCTGTATTTGCAGACTTAAGAGGAAGTTTGCAAATATAAAAAATACTATCATTCTGTTCAAATTTGCTAAAATTCAGTGGCTAATATGAGATCAAAGTAGATGATCTCTGTGATGTGCCTAGGTCCTTAGAAATAACTTGTGCTGGGATACTATGGTGAGCATTACACCTTTTAAACTGTTTTCTAACTAACCACCTATTCATTTGTGTAGAAAATAATTTTATGGCTTGAGCACAAGTATTGAAAAGATACAGTATCTGCTATGTTCTGCTCAGGTTTTGTAGTAAAAGCCTGTCCTCTGGAAGGAACAAATAGTGAGGGAAGGTAACTTGCAGAGCTGCAAAGATATGACAAAGAAAAGCATGAAGCAGAAATTATTTCCAGACCATCGGATGCATTTCCGAATGTGTTTCTGCAGAAAAATCCATCTAATTTCTGACAAAATTACTAAAGTAGTACTGCTAGGAAATCAAGGGTGTGAATTGGAAAGCAAACTGTTTTCTCTTTTTATTCCTAATGCAGTACTTGGCAGTGTTAAATTATACCAGTGAAAATACATATGAAAGATTGCAATAGTATTAATGTGAGGAAAAAAATTCACTGTGCAGTGAGCTAGGTGGCAGGACGCTAACAAGTTTCCTTTTTTGCATCTCACAGTTAAATTGTACATCTGAAAGCAGAGTTCTGTCATTCCATCAGTGAACGTGAGTCTGCAGACTGGTTCTGAAAAAGAGCACCTTGGAGGTTTGTTCTGAATGTTCTCTACACTGCCAGGAATGGATCTTGAAACCAAAGTTTTCTGTCTCTCTCAATAAAAGCCTGATTTTGCTTTACTGAGTATAAGAAAGCCCCTTTGTTCATCCTTCTTCAAGATTCAGTCAGAGCTTCTCCATTTTGGATGACCAGTGTTGGCTGTCTTTTCCAACCTAGTTAATTCCGTGGTTCTACGTAACCCTGGAGCAGTCAGTATCACAGGTCACAGAAAGAGGAAAAGGCAGAGAGGCCCTTCTGTAATTAGGTCCCAGTGGAGAATCTCAGGCCTCTCTCCACAGCCCAGCTGCCTGTCAGCAGGTCCTGGCTTACTATTCCCAACATGGCATCAGAGAGGGTCAGAGACTCAGAAATTGCTGTGGATGCTCCTCCAGCATACTTTTCTTACTTTTTCTCCCTGCAGTTTCCTTTTCCAGTATGTGGCTTCATTAGCAGGGCAGAGAGACAGGTCTGAGAGCAGGCTGTACTGAACCCTTAAGTTCATTAACTATTCTCCAGAGCAGTAGCTAGCAGCACAGGACTCATTTCCAACTAGCAGATGAAAAGCAGGAAGTCAGGAACAAGTGAAGGTCAGTAACTCAGGCTGGAAGAGACATCAAAAGTTTTAAATGCTTATTTTTGTAGCTGGTGTTAGGGAGTAACTCACAATCTGGGACTTGCAAGAGTACTGGCTGTGTTGCTACAACATCACTGCCTTCTTCACCCAACCTTTACAGTCATAATTTTAGATCTTAATGAACCATCTTACCCACATACTGAATGGGGATTTCCTAACTACTTTTTGCAAGATGCTTCAAAATTTCTGGAAAAAGGAGGCTAAGTCAGAGATAGCAGGGATAGTAAGGCAAAGCAGCAGGACAAAGAGACCAGTAAATGCATGATTTTATCATGAACCACTTCCTATGGGATCTTCATTCTGTTTGCTCCTTGTAGCAGACCTTCCAGCTTTCACATTACAGTAAGCCAAAGCCAAATGGTCACCAGTGGGAAGAGGCTGGCTGAGTTAAAAAGTCCTTGGCTGAGATATTGCATAAAAGAGATCCACCTCTGCAGGAAAATAGCAACATATCTGAGCTGTGACACTTGCAAGTGTGACAGTTCTCCTGCAGGCGCACAACAGCTCAAGGAGAAACTCACCTTTTTCCCTATTTTCATCATGGACTAATGAGTGTGTGGTTTTCATACAGCTGGTGTGATACACAGAAATTTCAAAATGACAGGGTACTGATGCTTCTGGGGAGTTTGAAGATGTGTCATGCCTTTAGCACTTATCAGCGGAGAAGTGAGGAGAGCCCTGGCCTGGGTTTTATAACTCTTGTTGGCTTCTGTAACAGCACTACCACCATAAAACAGCAGAGACAAACTTTGCAAGGTTTGCTTGTGTGTCATTGCCAGCTGGTCTTGACCAGGGCATCTACTGGTAAATTACATTTTAGGCCAAGTCTGTTGCATGGTCACCTGTCCTCAGCTGCCTAGGGACCTTTTTGTCTTCCGTTTGATGAAAATTACTTTTGCTACTAGAGACATTGCTGCTCCATGTTATTGACTTGGAGAATGTGGTTTTGAATAATCTCTCTCTCTCAGCAGCGTGGTGTGCAAGTACCAGGAAACTGACAAGGTAGTAGGCCAGGCTGGATGCGGCTTTGATCAAGCTGGTTTAGGGGAAGGTGCCCCTGCCCATGGCAGGGGATTGGAACTAGATGATCCTTAAAGTCCCTTCCAAGTCATTCTATAATTCTATGATGGCAGGAGAATGTGTATTCTCCTACCAAGCTGTCGCACATTGCCAGTAGAGAGGGAGTGACTCCTTCATCCATCACAGTCCTTCTGCCCTGCTTCCCATCCTGTCCTTCCGTGCAAGGGCTGCCCAGTCCTCTTGGTCACATCAGGAAGTCAACTACTAGGCACTGTCTTACACCACAGCCAACCCTCAGCAATGCCACAAGCCACACTGCCATGGTGCAAAGCATGCAGTGTGTCCTCTCCTCACAGTGTTAAGAAAGAAACAGCTGAATTAGGGCTGCCTTGAAAGGGACATTCATGTATTCAGTGTGCACACATTATAATGCAGAATTTTGTGGAGAAAAATGAAACTCACATGTCTTCCTGCTCCTCAGGATGTCTCCTCTGTGGCCTGGAGCACTGCTACCCTGTCTTCTTGTGGTTGTTTAGCCTGATGACCTACTGGTTTTCCAGGCAAATTTTTCCCCTCAGTCACAGAGAAAGAGAGCTCCCCAAGGCGTTTGTACCAGGCTCTTTTCCAAATCAGGGTCCTAATGTGGGTATCAGCAGTAAAAAAGGCTTTTCACACCCATGAACCCAGAGATCATGTACTACACAATGTTCAAGAGGAAGTTTGTTACTTAAATGCATTAATTTCACTTAATTAATTTAAATGTCTTTAAATAACTCTTAGTGAACAGTTAATCTAACGGTGAGATTTTTTTTTGCATGTTTCTGCAGATTTAAGTATTTCAGTACTCTGAAAAGAATGACTTCTGGTATTTATTTGTTGTGTCCCAGTGGATTGCCTATGTGCTGTGATTACGTTATCATTACAATATTCTCAATTATGCTGATTGCAAAATTTCATGACATTCCTGGGAAGCTTGGAGGCCTGAGCCTGGAAAGTTAAAGAAGCACCCATTTTTTTCTGTATGCATAAACTGAGCGAAGGATGCCTTTGCAACTGAGGAGTTGAAAAGGCATGTTTCTCAATTTCTTAGTGTCTAACGCAGCACATATTATCAACTCAGACTTACAGAAAATGTTACCCTTCCTAACTCAGGCAGTTTTAAAGTGTAGGGGAACCACAATGGTGCTAGTAATTTAGATTATCTTCTCACGTGTTTACTGATAAAAGAGGCTCTCATGGAAAGAAAGGTATACTGGAATAAAATACACAGCCATGCTCATTAAACAAATTGGACACAGAGCTGTTGGCTGTAATTCAAAAGTAATAAATAATTGCAAGTTAACATGGCCTTCAAATTTTCTAATATGTTCATGTCACCAGCCCAGCAATATCCTAAGTGCTGCAGTGCAATGCAATTACTAGCAACTACCACAATATTTTATGAGGCTCCTGCCAAAATACAGTGCATACTTTGACACTCTCAATTTTTTTTGAGAAGTAGTTGACAAGGTTTCAATTTCACTATGTTTATTTTGCGTGCTTTTGAGTGCTGCCATGTTACTAAAAAGCCATTTCAAGCACGTCAAATCTCATCAGGAGGGCATTTCCCTCAATAATTTGTACCTAAATGTTAATGATTGTTCTCTGTTTATGATATTACTAACGACTAAGCCCGTGTTGTTAGGCCGGGATATTATCAACTTCTATTGCACTTTTGAACAGAGAACTGATTCTGCCTTCTAACTTGAATATCCCCTTAATTTTCAATGTTACGTTAGGAAAAAAAATTAAATCTGCAGCTTCAAGCAAACTCTGTTTATGACCAAAAGGAAAAAAATTACAACTGTGCTGGGGATTTGTCCAGACAAGTTAAAGCAGAGGCGTATTGACTTTTCCTAGTGCTCTTTTCCCCCACATCTGCTCCTGAACATGTTTGCTTTAACTTGACAATATTGTCACAGGGGAAGAAGCAGAAACAGTGCCAGAGAAGTGGGCTGGCAGTGGTGTTTCCGCACAACTGGAATGATTTCCTTGTGAATCACCCATCTCACGAACCAAAGTACCCATCCCCAGCGTGGAAGGTGGGGAGGAAGAAGAAAGACAAAGTATTCCTTGCTACTATTTCTCACAATGGAAACACTGTTTTTAACTCGTAGTGGCTGTAGGAAAGGGGATTCTCTTTCATCATAGGGGTTTTATGTGCTATTCCATTCACGCTGTTCATTTTTCCTGCCATTGGCACCAAGGCAAGCTACACATTGGCAGCTTTGGAGAAGACTTCCATGACTCCCACTGTGCTTCATGCACATTAGTCTTTCAGTCGTTCAGTAAGGAGACCCCTCAGAAGGGTTTCTTGGTTATACTTCTAATGGCTGTGGTCCTGGAACAGCAGAAGTGCACGAGCAGAGCACAATGCTTCATGGATCTTTGATCTCACCCTATGTTCCCCTTTCTTTGTGTCATCTGCAGTTCCCTGCTCCCTGGTGCCCTGAGATCAGGGCAATGCTGAACCAAAGAGGTTGAGTTTTGTCTGTGTTTTGGCCTGGTGTAAGTAATAGAATAGATTTTGGAGAAGCAGAAAATTTGTCTTGTAGATGGCATTTGAGCTCCAAGCCTTCAACTCGTCATTATCTGCTGGTGGTAGGCAGGAAAGGGAAGGTGATGGTCTAGAAGTTGAAGTTGTAGTTTTGGATAATTGTACAATCTGTCCTGCAGCACCAGCTCTCTGGTGCGAATGTCACTTCATCAGCAGCATGGCAGAGAAGGATGAGGAATACAAGAATTAATTCATTCACTACAGACTATCAGCTAAGAGTCAGAATCCTCTGCAGACAATACATGGACTTGGTACTGGACTGTTCTTCACCACTGTCAAGTACTGCCAGACTATCACAAGCCCTTTGTGCATGCATTTCTGCAGGAAACAGAGTTTAAAATCCAGAAATGCCACACAAATATTCGTAAGTTTTTTTTGAATTAAACATTTACTAAATGAAAAAAAAAAATAAAAATTGCATTATGACAGACGTGTTTTTGTTAATACAAAATATGTAACACTGTAATAAAACTATCTTTTTTCTACCCCAAAAATGGGAAAGCATTTTTAAAAAGGCTTTGATAGAAGTAGAAGAAATCCTAATTGCATTAGCAAGGGTGATTTAATTTAAAAGTGCTAGTAAAGCACAGAGAGAGAGTTAAGTATCTATGCACAAGATTGCACAGTTTGTGTTGCTAATGCCCTTTAAAAGGCATAAAGAGAAAAATAACCAATATAATTTAAACAGGAATAAAATCCCAGGAGAGATTCCTGCCAACACTGGTGAACATGGAATTGTTGCCCAAGAAATTCTGGCTAGAGGGTTGGGTTGAACAAAGGAATTAAAGAAAGAGGGTAATACATAAACTAGTATATAAATATTAGGAGAACAAAACATCAGATGTTCTTGTGGATACCTCACAGTGTCTAGGGTGGTCTTAATGTTTGAAAAATATTATAGAAGCAGACCACTCCATAATCTAAAGCAAACATGAAGCAAGATTTTTGCTGTCTTCCCTAGAACAATTCTTGGAATGTTTCTTATGTAAGAATACAACTATTAAGAGGGAAGCAAAAAAGTTCAGAAATATGCCAGTAGGCAGCTTCTGAACTTCTTTTTGCATATATTTGCTGAAGTATTCCCTTGTGGATAGCTATTTGAGTTAAAATACTTGATTCACTGTGTTGAGCTTTGATTTTCCTCTTAAAGAAATGTCATTGAGAGACTACCAAGCCTTGGACAGTCCATTGGTTACTAACTGCTGCTTGTGTTTCATGTGGGCACTCGTGATAGAGCCAGAAGCACTCTGAGGAGCATCAAGGGTTACAGAGCCCTAGGAGCAGTAGTAAGGGACTCTGGAGCACAAGAAGTTTTTTCATTGATCCTCACAGTCACAGGGAACGTGTTTGAAAGGGCCAGTCAGACCTGGCAAATCAACAAATGGTTACAGGCTGGTACCACAGCCAGGGTTTTGGCTTCTTGGGCCACATGACTCACCTTGAGAAACTGGGTGTACTGAGAGCTGATGGCGTCCATCTCAGAGGAGGGGAAGAGCATCTTTGGCCACAGGCTTGCCAGGCTGGTGAGGAGGGCTTTAAATTCACGGTGTCGGGTGATGGGAACCTCAGTCCATCTTAGTCCTTCCAGTCTGATGGCAAGTCAGCAAGGGATGCCCAGAGCTTGGAGCAGGTCAGGAGGAGAAATGAACATCAAAGTCACGAAGGAATTCCTGATGCTCCAGCCAGTAAGGTGGCTTCATCAGGAACTGAACTTAAATACCTTTATGCAAACACACAGCATGGGGATGAACAAGAGGAGTTAGAGACGGACTAACAGGCATCACAGAGATGTGGTGGGATAGCTCCTACGACTCGAGCTTTGGAATGGGAGGATACAAGCTCTTTCGAAAACAGTCAGGAGAGACAAAGAAAGAGTGTTGCTCTCTGTGGCAAGGACATGCTGAAGTGGATGGAGTTCTGCCCTGGGATGGATGAGGACCCAACTGAGACCTTATGGGTCTGGATTAAAGGGAGGGCAGGAACAGGTGACATAGCAGAGGCCTGCTGCAGGCTACCTGATCAGGAGCACTGAGCAGATGAGTCCCTCTATAGACAGATAGGAGCAGCCTCGCATTCACAAGCTCCGGTCCTCAAGGGGAATTGAACTACCTCAGTAGATGGACAACGTAGCAGAGCGCAAGCAATCCAAGAGGTTCCTGGAATGTGTTGATGATAACTTTCTTCTCCAAGCATTAGAGGAGCCAGCAAAGAGAGGTGCTATGCTGAATCTTCTTCTCACCAACAAGGAGGATCTGCTGGGGAATGTGAAGGCCAGTGGGAGCTTTGTCTGGATCTTTATTGGTGTCAGGAAGGGTGCACAGCAAGCTAATACCCTTCAGGAGACTTCAGGACTTCAGGAGACCAAAGGAGACCTTGGCCTCTTCATGGATCTGCTTGGTAGAGTATCATAGGAAAACGCCCTGGAAGGTAAAGGTGCCCAAGAAAGCTGGTGGTGATTAAAGCATCACCTTCTCCAAAGTCGAGGTACAAGATGTGTGTATCTTTCTGAGTAAGAAAGCAAGCAAAAGGGGTGGGAGGCTTTCCTAAATGAGCAAGGAACTTCTGGAAAAACTCAAACAGAAGAAGGAAGTTTACAGACTCTGGAAAAAGGGACAGGCCACTTGGTAAGAATATTGGAATTATATCAGAGCATGCAGGGCTGCATGCTAAGGTTCATTTGGAACTGTATGTGGCAAGTGATGTCAAAGACAAGGGGCACTTCTTCAAGTACATCGGAAGCAAAAGGAAGAGTAGGGAAATGAGGGCCCACTGCTGAATGGGGTGGCTGCTCTGGTGACAAAGGAGGTAGTGAAGACAGTTGCTCAGTGCCCACTTTGCTTCTCTCTTTTCTGCTAATGTTCATCCATAGGAATCCCGGTCCCTGGAGGCAAGAGACAAAGTCTGGAAAATGGACAACTTCCCCCTGGTAGAGGAGGATTGGTTTAGAGACTGTGCAGGCAAACTCGACACCCACAGATCCATGGGGTCTGATAGAGCGCACCCGTGAATGCTGAACAAGTTTGCAGGGGTTACTGCTAATGCAATCTCCATCATCTTTGAAAGGTTGTGAAGGGCACGACAGATCCCCAAGGACTGGAGAAAAGCCACTGTCACTCCAGTTTTCCAAAAGGGCAAGGAGGACCCAGGAAATGAGTCAGCCTCATTTCCACCCCTGGAAAAGTGATGGAACAGTTCATCTTGGATGTCATCTCTAAGAATGTGGATGAAAAGAAGGTTATCAAGAGTAACTGGATTCACCAAGGCATAATCGTGCTTGACCAGTCTGATAGCCTTCTATCGTGGGATGACTGGCTAAGGAGAGAAGGGGTGAGCAGTGGTTGTTTGCCTTGACTTCATCAGGGCTTTTTACACTGTTTCCCCTTCATGCTCATAGGTAGCTCAGGAAGTACGGGTTAGCTGAGAGGACAGCGAGGTGAACTGGGAACTGGATGAATGACAGAGCTCGGAAGGCTGTGACCAGTGGCACAGGGTGTGGCTGGAGGCCTGTAGCTGGGGGGTTCCTCTGAGGTCGGTGCAGGGTTGAGTCTTGTTCAACTTATTCATCAATGACCTGGAGGCAGGGACAGAGTGCACCCTCAGCGAGTTCACAAAGCTGGGAGGAGTGACCAATGCCCCAGTGGGCTGTGCTGCCATTCGGTGAGACCTGGACAGGCTGGAAAGTTGGGTGGAGAAGAAACACCTGAAATTCAACAGAGGCAAGTGCAGGGTCCTGCACCTGGGGAGGAACAACCCCAGGACCAGCACAGGCTGGGGGTGACCTGCTGGAAAGCAGCTCTGTGGAGAAGAACCTGGAGGTCCTGGTGGCCAACAAGCTGTCCATGAGCCAGCAGTGCCCTGTGGCCAAGAAAGCCAATGGGATCCTGGGGTGCATTAGGAAGAGCGTTGCCAGGAGGCTGAATGAGGTGATCCTGATCCTCTACTAAGCCCTGGTGAGGCACATCTGGAGTGCTGTGTCCAGTTCTGGGCTCCTCGGTTCAAAGAACCACTGTAGAGGGTCCAGCAGAGGGCTGTGAATACGATGAGAGGACTGGAGCATCTCTCTAAAGAGGAAAGTCTGAGGGAGCTGGGCCTGTTCAGCCTTGAGATGACTGAGGTGGGACCTTACCAATGCATACAGCTATCTGAAGGGAGGGTGTCAGAGGATGGAGCCAGGCTCTGCTTGGTGGTGCTCAGCAGCAGAGCAAGGGCCAGTGGACATAAACTGAAGCACAAGAAGTTCTATATGAAGATGAGGAAAATGTTCTTTGCTTTGAGAGTGACGGAACAAACTCCTCGGGAAGGTTGATGCATCTCCTTCTCTGGAGATGTTCAAAACCCACTTGGATGTGGTCCTGGGCAGTCTGCTTTAGCAGGGTGTTGGACTAGAAGATCTCCAAGGGTCCCTTCCTACTCCAGTTATTTCACGATTCTGTGATTCTGTGAAATCTTGTAAGAGCACTCTCTTCTGTAATAATTTTTAGTAGCATTTATTCTAAAGTCAGCTTTGGCATATAAGGTATGTATGGGCAGACAGACAAGAGAAGCAGAAATTCTTAGCTGGATTTTCTAAATCCAAAGAGCTATAGATAACAATTTGCCAATGAGATTTTGTTTTGCAAAGCATTTTATATGAATTCTGATGCAATACACTGATATTGTAGCTTTTAGGTGAAAAAAATTTTAATCCTGAAGCAGCAGAGGGAGCTATGCCGACACAATTAGCTGCATTCTCAGGCTTCTGCAACTGTGAATGGAGACTTTTGTTTGTATGCTGCCTTTTCCTGACATCTGTAGAGATTAATATGTTTGGAATATACTAAACTGTGATACCAGCCTCAGGGAAGGCATAGAACATATGTCTGAGGTGTAATGAACAAGATGAAAAAGCAAAACAGGACAAAACGTTCAAATGCTCTTAGGTACTGAAATGTCTAAAAGACCTTGCAGTTCAGCAGTATGCATGCTTTTCAGGAACTCTGACATTTTTGAAAATCATGTTTTTATTTCAAGAATGTGGGGAATTCCAGTCATTACTTTGGGAGCCCTGACTGGCCTTTTTACTATCACCTACATCTTCCTACATTTTCATCAGGACAATGGCATCAGCTTGCAAAGCTTTTTGCCATCTCCCCACAACATATATTCTACTGGCTGCTCTGAGGTGTAAGCATGCATTGACAGCAAGACACATGCTTAAACACATGGTGGAAAAAAAGGAAGAGCTTAATTGCTTATACTTAAGCATATGTCCAAGCCTTTTATAATTCTCCTTGAAAAGATTCACTTGTAAGCCTGTTAATGCCAAGTGGTAAATCCTTTGGGAGTGAAATATCTGGTAAAGCTTTTAAGTTTTACAAATAGCCACAAGGAGTCTTTACACACATTGTATGACTTTAAATGTGCATGCCCATTTCTGTGTGTAGGGATTTGCACATGTATAAAAGAGATTCTCATGAAACTATGCAATGACATACATATTCCTTTTACTGTCTTACTTCCTACCTGCCACCTATTGCCCCCACAATTTGGAGACCAGGAACCACCAGGGGAAATATGTAAATGTGAAAACAAACAGTGTCTCAGAGGTCACCACAAAGTCTTTGGTTCTCAGTTCAGTGGAGTGAAATTGACCAAAGCAAAGCAAAAACTAAAGAAAACACAGCCCTGTGGAAACTATAAACTTTAGTCTCTGTTCCTAGCACTTCAGTGATCCTGAGCCAGCTCCTAAATAACCAAGTTTTCAGAATTATTAAGTTGGGAAAGGAAGCACTCATAGACAGGCATTCATTTGAGCCTGTATCCTGTTTATTCTTGTACATTTTCATTGCAGACAGAAAGTTAGTATGGGGGAAGTTAGGGAGGAGAAGAGGTCTTAGGAAAATTAAGTTTCTCTTTTAATGTTGCAGTGGTAAAGGAGCAGGTGAACAGGGAAAATACAAACCATTTTGGGACTTGTCACAGAATCACAAGTGCTATCAGCTGAGATGGTGTTCCAGTCTTAGGAGACCCAGGACCTTCTCCTGTCACTGTTTCCCATTCACTGATTTGAGGCAGGGCAGGATCCAACCCATAGTAGCAGGGACCTCCAGGCTTTGGAATACTTCTAATTTCTAATTCCCAGTGCCTGGCTCTTTAGGCAAGTGATATGTTTAAAAACAGGTCTTTTCTTGACCCAGTACAGTTTTTTCTCAAGATGTCTGCTTCAGTGGGACACTGCTTCAATCAGTTCATCCAGGAATATGCTAGACACCTATGGAGTGTCTACTCTTTGCTTGGTTTCAAAAGTGGGAATCAGATAAGACAAATTAGGTTCTAGTCCTCATTACACATGTATTTAGCAGTCAAATACTGCAATCTTTAGTGTGTCAGATAAAAGATTGAGATTTAAGATGCTGTTTGTTGAGAAAGCATTTATCATAAAAATGCGTATCTCTAATAAGAAGTACAAGGCAAGCTTATATATATGGAAATGATTAGACTGAATTTCAAGTAGTTGTCACAAAGATAGAGAGGAGAGGCCAGAAAAACTGACTATTGACTTTGTATAGAGTTATAAAAACATTGGTTTGAAGTTTTGATCAGTCAGAGCATTTTAGTAGTAAATTATTTGTTCTTTTTACTCAGTGCATGACAAAGTCAGGGAATGACAGAGAGATAAAGGAGGGTTCCCAAGCTGTCTACAAAACAGACATTTTCCAAAGCATTTCCCAGAATTCTCTCAAAGTTCAGGGGCAAGATGAGGAATCAATCATAGCACTGCAGGCAGGGAGAGCAGCAGTGAGCACATGGGGGCCCATGTAACCATAACTGCGAGGGTGTTTTGATCCCACTGCAGAGGACCTGTCCAGAGCTGAAGCTCCTTTTTTCTCCATTATTGCTCTTGGTGATTGTTCACACAGGTATTGAAATGGAAGGATTGAAGGTTGCCTCATGCTTGACCTGGGAACTGATCTGAAACATAGCAAAGGGCATATGGATGGTCTTCCAGTATTGCAACAGGCTTCACAGATGATTAAAGGAACAGCTGCTTTATTTGTTTGGCAAATTCATGTTTGCCCTCCTGGTTTCCCTCACCATCACTTTCTCTCTGTTAATTCATGCTTTTGTTAGCTAAATGTGAAACCTCCTGAAATCAGAAAGTCTGCAGCTTCATACAGGTTACCAGCAGTGTGAATCATGTCCCCAGACTGATCTCTCAGATACATCATTCATTAGTGGAAGCCTTCTCAGGTTGTGAGAACCAAATGAGTGAATTCTCAGTGAAGGCTTGGGTACTCCCTTACAAATCATCCCAATTTTTTTGTTTATGTATTTCCTGGGTCTTTTTGAGAAAAAGAAATGGTTTGTAAAACAGATAGACTGAACAGTGCAGTTCATTTGAAATGCCCTTTAGTTGTAACAACCTGTTACTACTGAAAAAGTCTGAAGCACTGACACAACTTACTACAGCCAAGACTCTGTGCCCCTCAAAATCTTTATGTAGATCTGTATTTTCCATCATGGGCCAAGGCAAGCATTGCAGTTTGAAGCCCCTCTGCATTCTACAGATCCTGTCGAAACCTCTCAAATCTGAAAAGTTTCTCTCTGAGTAAAAAGAAAGCTGCAATTTTCAAGTAGTAACTGAAACTAGTAGAAGGAGCTTTAGCAGAAGCAATACATATTCTTGGGCTTGTAATAACATTGCCGTCATTGGAAATTCTGGTGTGTGAAGTGGCAGAAGTCAAGCCAGGTGTTTGCTTTTTCTGGAAGTCATAACTCCTTTAAGGTAGCCTTTGCTAGAACTAAAGTTAGTTATGTTGGGCAAAGATCTCAGGTCCTCCTTCAGAGGGTGAGAACACTAGTTGTACAAATATGAATAAGTTTTGAGATCAAACATTAGCACACCTACCCCAAAAAGAGTGGATTCTTCACAGTTTACACACAGCTGGTCTGATGCAAATGGCAACATAAAGATGAGTGTTTGCCCTAACGAACTTCAAGGATATTCTTTGGGGTATTTATGTGATGGAGATTGAAGAAGCATCTTTTGAGACTGCTTGGAAACTTGTTGGCACAAATTTGTTCTTATTCCTAAATTCTTAGTTACTATGAATCATTTACTTTTTTTGACATGCCACAGACTCACCTATAAAGAGATTTATTTGTAAGCCTTAAAACAATGTGGGGATGAAGAGTTGCTTGTTTTGGTCAGCCATCAGACAGACTGAACTCACAGTGAATAAGGAAGCACAATGTTAGCTTATAAAGTTTGACTGCATTCTAATATAAATACCATCTACCCTCCAAGGCTGCATTTTCAGGGGAATTGGGATCACACCACACAACATCCCCAATTATCATCTTCTCTTTATCTAGGCTTCTCAGTTGGGAATAACTCATTTTCATTAAATCACACATTTGCCATTTCCATTAGAAAAACAGTGAACTACTCTTCTGTGCACTGCAAAAAGCCTTTTTCTTTGATTTGATTTAGAAAGGTTATAAAATGTTGGTGTTGATGATAGCATTTAGATGGTGCAGTATTAGCCCAGTTTTGAGAGTTTGGCCATTTTTATTCTCTATATTTCTCATTATCTGTGTCTGCACTTCTACGGGTTGCACAAGGCAGCTAACCACAAACTGAGAGTTCTCCCATCAAGGACACATAATATAACACAGGCAGACCTGGAAACCAGATAGACACTGCTGCCTGCAGTTCAGGCTGCTGTGGCCAGGTTGGGTGCCTTCCTAGCACTGGGCAGTGCTCAGGATATTTCTGTAATTTCAGTCAGGGTGCCATGTTTTGAAGGAAGAATAGGAATGCTTCTATTAAAGAATTTTGTCAGGGTTGCTGGGAGAAGCACACCCTAGGTTCCTTCTGGTCCCACTGAACTGGGATTTCCATGCTGGCAAAACTTTCAACTGATGCATTGATGCAGTCTATTATTATGCTTACTGTGAGTCTGAGACAGTGGGGAAAGCATGAGAAACTTTCAAAAGCAAATATAAAATTGCCCAGTGTAGCAAACACTTGGGAACACAGTGAGGACACGTCACTGCATGGTTTGTTTCTCTTCTCCAGAAGTATTTGGTATGCAAGCAATTCCAAGCCTATGAGCCTTTCTTTGGAAATCCTTCTTTTGCGTATAATTAAACTTCACTGCTGATACAGGGGGTCAGGTTAGAGGTCCATTAAGCCAAGTAGCTTTGCCTTGGGTGACTATATTTAATGAAGGAAATAGTAACACAATCCATATGCCAGTTCCAGAATTAAAGATTAAGTAATATCCCAAAGCGTGTGGGCCAAGGTCTCCACAACAGGGCTATACCTGCTGATCCTGGAAAAATCCTCAGAACATATAATAATGGGTTAAACTATTCCCTTTAATGTTTTTGAAGGCCTGCTCTTTTTCCCCCCCCAAGTCATTTAAGGAAATCAGCAGAGTTTGGAGGAGTTTATCTCCCTTACATGTTTTGAAGTTTTAATTGTGGCATTGCCCTGACAGATACAAATTACTTCTAACATTTTTGTCTCATCCAGTGGGCTAATGAAGGTGGAGGCAGGGACACTGCAGTTTCAGGTGTTGAGATTCCTCTCTTCCCATGTCTCCTTCAGTCCGAAGAAGTCCCTCATCTACCCCAGGAAGCAAAACAGATTTACCAAGTAACACTGAGAATGAAGGAAGTGTAGACCAAGGCTGAATCAGCGATGGATACAGGGATTTGCATATGCTCTCCTTGACAGATTAAAAAATGAACTCACAAAGTGGCAATGCTTGCCTGGTGTGGA